>CAJHQP010003216.1:0-71066 GCA_905132765.1 Moricandia arvensis | reverse complement strand
ATATTGGTGAGCATTTGGATTTCCAGGGATGATAAGAAGCATCGATTGTATGCATTGGGAGTGGAAGAATTGTCCCACCGCTTGGAAATGACAATATACTCGGGGTTCGGAGAAACCAACAATCATTTTAGAGGCGGTTGCTTCATATGATCTCTAGAATATGGCATGTTTTTTTTGACCTCCAGGTACCTTAAATGATATCAATGTTCTTGATCGCTCACCTGTTTGTGATGACATAATAAATGGTCAAGCTCCGCAAGTCACTTACTCTGTCAATGGAAGAGAGTATCATTTGGCTTACTATCTCACCGATGGTATTTAATCCGAAATCGGCAACTTTTATCCAATAAATTCCAATACAACAAGGCGCCAAAAGCAGTTTTATTTGCTCAACGTCACGAAACTGTTCGAAAAGATGTTGAGCGTGAGCTTTTAGGTCTTGCAGCTCGCTTTGCCATTGTTAAAAATCCAACACTTTTTTGGGATAAAATCAAAATTAGTAAGATTATGAGAGTTTTCGTACATACTCAATTTGACGTTTCAGAGTTCCAAGAAGCTGAAGAGAACGAAAGTTCAACGTGTTGATTTCACATATTCTACAGATATCCCTACAATATCGCCAATATGATGGGTGTTCGAACGAGAATTCGTGATTGACAAATGCATCAACAACTGAAAGATGATTTGGTTGAACATATATGACGTAAATTTGGACGTGATGAAGACAACAACTGAACTCGATGCTTCTTTCAAATTATTCTCGTTTATTTTACTAATATTTGTTACATGTTTTTATTAAAATAAATATTTAAAATGTTATCTTTTACTATATTTTATTTAATAAATATTTAAAACAATATGTTTAATAATTTTTTTTTATTTTAAAGAATCTTTAATTAGGAGACTAGCATTGGAATACACCTAATTGTTACTGTCTCTTACAAGTCTCTTAACTCACATTTACTATTAAAAAATAATTAAAAGACCCTAAATGGATCTTTGGGGTTAAACTTGCTCTCATGACCAGCTATGCTAAAAACCCAATTAAATGAGGTGGGGGAATGAAGTTACATACGTAGGTTTTTCCTATCACAAAATGAAATCATAGAACGAAGAGGGCTCAGAAACATTATTAATCGGTTTTCATAAATATTCGTATTATTTTCATATATTTTTTTTCTCCTTTTCTAACAACGATGAAAAGTGAATTTTGCCCTTCTCGATAATTTTGAGTTTCTGGTTTATCTGTCATCTTGTTCTGCCAAAAGAAAAAAAAAAAAAAAAGAAGTGGTTTCATAAATTATAAAACCATCTGGTTATTTTAGGTTTAGTTTTGAGTTATTAATTTATTTTACCCATTATGAAGTGGGATTTTCTGACAGCATGCCGGATATTACTTTCGTTCCTTTCCAAAATTTGGTCGATCTTGCCTGATTTAAATATAAGCGGTCCTGATATGCTCTGTTTTCCGAACTGTAGATGCTCCTGGAAAAACAACAACAACAATCACAAGCATTTAACTTCAAACATATATAATATATATAGAAATTGCATATACGTACCAACCAAGTAGCAATTGTATAAATGATCAAAAGAGTACTTACTAAGTTCTTCTTTAATGGAGAATCCTCCTCTCTTTGGCTGAAATCCAAACCAGACCCATCAAGTGATCCGTGTCGTTTACCAGTACGGCTAAGCTTGTCCTCACTGGGTAACTCCTCCATAATCTGATTATCGTTGCCTCCCTGAATCCCATAAACTGAGTCATTTTCTGGTTTGAGGTTGAAACCAAAAGTGTTTTTGGCAAAAGCGACACTAGTTTCACTCAATTGGCTCCTTGAGCTTGGTTGATAGTAGGTAAGAGTGGAGATATTATCAGGATCTTTTCGTCTTTCACAGCCCACGCAAAACCACTAGCCGGTCCTGTCGTCATTGGGAGGTCAGAGAGTTTATAGTAATTTCCATTTGTTGTTGTGGTGGCTCGAGAAGCCTCATTTGTTATATTCTTGTCCTCAAACGTCTCCTGCAAGGCATAACGCTTTCTTGAGTCTTAAATAAACTAAGCAGAAAGAGGAGTTTTCGATTGAGAGTCGAATAAAAAACCTGTCTTATTGGCAGCTTAGTGTAACCCTTTGGATCGTGTTCTGCTCTATGTGGTCTTTTCTGTTTCCTGCCAACTCCAGATTCTCGAAGCTTGAGGTTTGCCCTTTTCCTGAAAAAAATATATGCATTTATAGTCTTAAAACATACTCTTTCCTAAAACAACACAAGAGTCCTCCAGTGTAGATGTTTTGGCTTCAGTACTTTAATTTGAAAAAGATGGATACAAGTAAAGAGAAGAATTTTGACCTGCGCATATCGTCGCGATTTTTAGCATCCATCTCTTTGTTTGGTGGATATTTAGGCAATGAAGAAGGATCACAGGCATAAGGCCTCGTCAAGAAATACTAAGAGTTAAGAAGTAAATTAAAAAACTGAGAGATGAAAATAAAGGGAGAAATGGGAGACTGAAAATCTTCCTCACCTCAGAATTAAGTGCAGATGAAGCAGTCCCACGCTTATATGCTTCCATAGAGAGTAAAGTTTCTAATAGAAGAAGACCAGTTGTTGATAACTCTTTGCATCGTTCTCTTAGTGTGGCTTCATAGGTATGTTGAGGCCTGAAGGAAGTTGCGTGAGGAAGCCTAGTTTTTTTCCAGAAACTATCCGGTGGAGATCCACAAAGCTTGTAGATTTTATGCAATTGTTCAATCTACAAACCAAAAACATAATTTTAAAGAACAAACATCTATATTACAAATTATTTTAGAGATTTTCATGTGCAATATTTACCTCGGTTCTTCCTTTTAGGATTGGTTTTCCCATGAGAATCTCAGCAAAAACACATCCCACACTCCATAAATCGATTGATACTCCATAACTAGTAGATCCCATAAGAAGCTCAGGAGCTCTATACCATAAAGTCACCACACGGCTTGTCAATTGGTGTTTGTTTTTAGCTGTGACCACATTCGCTAGCCCAAAATCTCCAAGTTTTAAAACTCCTTTGTTATTGACCAAAATGTTTGATGCCTTAATGTCTCTATGTATTACACCTCGCATATGACAATGCTCTAGTCCCAAAAGTAGTTGCTGCATGTAACATTTGATCTTGTATACAAGTATCAAAAGAAGAAAAAGAATCAAAAGATAGAATTTCATAAAAAAAAAAAATCTATCAAATGTCAGAGAAAAAAAGACACAATACATATATTTGAGGTTTAGTACCTGTGACTCGGTGAATCTGATGTCGGGATTTGAGGACAAACCGGCAAGATCATGCTCCATATACTCGAAAACAAGATAAATGCTGCTCGATGCACGAGAGGTGATAATACCCTCAAGTTTCATGATGTTGGGATGATTGAGTTTGCGTAGAATCAAAATCTCTCTTGCCATAAACCTAATGCTCTCTGGTTGAAGATTATCAAACTTTACCTTCTTCAAAGCCACCATTTTCCCGCTTTCTACTTCCCTCGCTCGAAAAACGCTACTATATGTTCCTTGTCCAATCTACAACACGGAAAATTCATTAATCCTTTTTTATTTATTTAAATGTTTTGGTGGTACCTTCTATTACAGGAAACCATAATGTTAACCTTCTCCAACTTCTGAAACGCCTCTGCCTTAAGAGGAACCCACCCATGAACAGCCTCAGACGCAACCTCACAAAGCCAAGATGGCCAACCAGCAGCCGCATGCTCAGCCTCTACGCTCCTATGAGACAGCCCTGAAAGCAGGCTCTTACCAACCCTTAATCAGTAGCGCCCAATCTTTTGGATTTCCTTGACCGCCTGTTATTATTGTGACTCGCCTCCAATGAATGATCAACAAAAACTTTATGGTGCTGGTTCGTGGAGGAGAAGTCCGGTTCGGGGGCGTTTTCCCTGTCTTGGACCGGTGAGGCACTTTGGTCCCCTAAATATGAGACGTTCTTGGAGCTGATGCAACCCATTTTTAGAGAAATTTGTTCAACCCCTCATGAGGCCAAAAAGATGAAATGGGATTGCAGACAGAAGAACAAAGAACAAAGATGGAAAAAAGGAGGGAAAGAGAAAAGAAAAAAAAAATCACATGACAAAATTATTAAAAGGAAAAGGAAACTTTTTTTTGTTGAGTCTTCTTCCGAAAGAGAGGTAAGGGAAGCTGCAAAAACACAACCGCACAAAGAGAGAGAGAGAAAGTGAAAAGACATATTTAGCTCTGTCACCTCCTCCTTTTTTTTTTTACTCTCTTTAATCTGTCTGACAGAGAGATAAACCAAATCGGTTAGTGATAGAGAAGACCTAACCCATAGGTTTAAAAACTAAGAAAGAATTAAGCTAGATTAGTTAATTAATCTTTTCCAAGTTGTTCAAATGTCCAAACAACTAAACGGAGTTCTCAAAATGAAAATCCTCACTGACCTTAAGATATCTTCTAATTTACAAAACAACGGATCCAAAAGGTTTTTTATATCATATACCAGAAGGTGGGGTTGGATATTAAAGTTGTACAATGATAATTGTTGGTCAGGTTCATTACGTTAAAGGGTCTTCTTAAGTCAAAAGTAACTTCAGCAGGAAACAAATGCAGTCTTTATTTATGCGTTATTTTATTGGAGATCAAATAATTTGATAGTTTATATACAGTTGATATCAACAGATTTTTCTTTTATCACTATACATACATTTCTGACAGTACAAGAACATATATATTTGATTGAAACTTTTGCGCACCTCGAGCACATTGGTTGTAAAGTCTCTCTTACATTTGATGTTGGAAAAATGTACTGGTTGAAATTAAACTTGTAAATCATTTGCTATAAAAGAAGCTTATATAAATGGTCATGATTGAAACTAAACTTATAAAGTTATTCAAAAACTTAAAAAGCTAAAAGACAATGTCACATGAAAATGGGAAACTTACTGACTATTGCGTTCATAGTCTAGGTTTCCCTGGTCTTCCATTTCAGTGATAGTAGTAATGGAGTTATTGTAGTAATGAGGATCGAAACTCAAAGAGTAAGCTTAACACACTAGGAATATTAATATTACTAGTTGTTTCCCGCAATTTTGCGGATAGTTATATTATATCAAATATATATATTATGTTAACACTGTTATAGTCATAAATTTTAGTATATATTTGTAGAATTACTTTATATTTTATTTTAACACATGAAAAATCAGAAACACTCTAGCTTTTATAAGAAAAAAAAATAGTGATTTTTTTGTATAACTTCAACAGAACCAATATAATAAGTGGTTTTTATCATGAAATCTTTTGTAAATATTTTTGTGTGGGCTTTGAAAACTTTAAAATTTCTAATAATTCCTTAGCTACAAATCTAATTCTTATATTTAAGAATACATAACCATCAAATTTATTTCTATAAAAATGTTATTTATTAATTATATATAAATAATTGATAAAAATATAGAAATTGATAAAACATAATTTCTCTAATTCTACATTTAGTTACCATGAATCATTATTTGTAATATTACGTGTTATTTGGTAATTTTATTAATTAATTCTAAAGTTACCTTTTATTTTTAGAAGTTAACTATAAAAGTTAACAACCAATGAAATTATAATTACTTTTTTTTAAAACTTATCCTATTAACGTAAACATGAAAACATGTATTAGGATAAATTTAGTTGAAGTAAACATGAAAACATGTATTAAGAAATTCTAGTTTAAGCAATTTCTCTCATAATTTTTCAAATCAAAAATCAGATTTTCTCACTCATTTTTTAATTTAGTGCTTAACATGAACTCAAATGGGTTAAGCAAACAAATTCTTCCTTAAATTATCTTCGATCATCACACTATTTATCAAACACTAATTCATCGAAGAAATGTTTTTAATTAAAACTAAGCATAGTTTAGATATATTTTAAAATTATTATTTTCATTTATTTTAAATTACTTTAAAACATACATTTTAATGAAATCTGATTAACTAATTATATTAAACGAACAAATAATCTTAAATTTTTAAATAACGCAATATCGTTCTTTTAGGCATATATACTTAATATTAATGTGAGATCCAATGTTAAATCAAAATAAAATATTTTTATTTGTATAAAATTTCTTAATTTTTTATCATCATATATTTTAAAAGTTTATTATACCGACATCTTATTATTTTAAATAATATTTTCTTATTTTCAATTTACATTATATTTTTCATCTTAGATTTTGACAATTGTAGAACTGTTAATTTTTTATTGATCTTCATTCTCAATTCATCTTAATATTTAAAAAACACATAAAAACTAATATTCACATTGTAGTAACACAAAAGTACATATATCTCGATAAATAAATAAAAATTAAATCATAATAATATAAAAGAACCAAGAACGCAACAATCATATTTTCTTATTTTATTTTATTTCTTTTTTATTAAAGAACCAAGAACGCAAATATAATTAGTTTTTATAAAAGAATTTTAATATCTGTTTTCTTTTTCCTATTAAAGAAACCAAGAAACGCAAAAATATAAAGAACCAAGAATGCAAAAATAATTATTTTTATGTCTCATTTCTTTTTTGGTGGTTTTTTCAAAAACAACCTAAAAATTCAAGTCAAACCTAAAACCAACCCCTTTTTTTTAGTTACTATTCATCATTGAATTTTCCATGATACCCCTAAGTTTTTGATTATTTACAATTTGCCATTATTATTTATTTATTTATTAATTTCGAAAAATACAAATAAAAACAAATACACCCTAAAAATTTCTTCTTAATTACAAATATGCCATCATCAATATTTCCAACCACCATGAACCACCATTTTTGATCTCTTAAAGCTTTTCAACCACTTTTTTTCTCATTCTAAACAAGCAAATCTTCACTTCCTCTCATTTTCTACATTTCCATCTAAAAATCTCTCTTAACCTTCATTTTCATAATCACAAACTTCATAATTTTTTTTTCACTTGTGAATCGTCAAAAATGTTTCCTTTTGGTCATTATTGGAGTTTAGACGGTTGAAAAGGCTGGAAACGAGCTTCACACTGCAAAAAGGTAACTATTTACATGGTTTAAGTCGTTTCTCAGATCTGTGTCGCGATAATATAGATTGTTCTATATGTCTACGCCCTTGTGTAGACATACAATGCAATCTATTTGTCAACGCACAGGTCAGCTTTGCAATTGACTAAACGGAATTTTGTTTTGTAATGTAGCCTTCCCCAACAGTCTACATCTTAACCTTGGACAACAAAAAACAAAAAAACTACATAGACCTACAAAGACGACTACGCAAAAGAGGTTAGTTTTTGCATTTGAATGAACTTTTGACTTTCATAAGCAGACTTCAACGTAAGTCTACGAAGCCGTAGACTGCTGGAGAAGTTTACTAAAGTTAGTTTTGCATTTGACTAAATTTGACTACGTTGAAAAGGTTTAATTAGTTTTGTGGTTTGATTAATTAATTATTATTTTTTTAATATGAAGATTCATATGTAGTATTCTCTTCCAGAAAAAAATGTAGACTACGCGTGAAGTCTATTTTTTTATTTTAGTCAAATGCAAAACTGACTCGTCGGATTTGAGAGTAGACTTCTTGCGAAGTTTGCCAAAGCTGTAGACGTTCATTTCAATCTACCCTAAAAATTCAAACATAGTCAATTGTAAAACTAACCTCATTCAAATAAATTAAAACTTGTAGTCTGTATATTAAGCCTACTTTTGGAAAGTCAAATCATGGAAAATTCTGGTCAATAGCGAAAACTAACCTTTTCAAAGTTGTAGACTGAAAAGGAAGTCTACTTATATAAAATCACAACTTTTTTTCAACTATAAAAGTAACCCATAAAATGGTCAATTGCAAAACTAACCCAAAGAGTAGACCTATCTCACCGTCTACTGATGTAAACTGAAAAGAAAGTCTACCACCTTGTAGACTGAACATGGAGTCTATTTTGAAATATACATTAAAAGTTAATTTGTGTATTATGCATTATTTTTTTTTCACGATTTTTTTTGTTTGAAAGTGTATAATAGTTAATCCTAATGGGGTTTGAGTGATTTTGAATAAAAAACTGTTGTAATTATGAAAGTATAATACTTTTGATTTTGCTATATTGCTAGGTAACAATTGTAGACGTATTAGTAAGTCTACCGTTAATTTTCTTACTGCTTTGGATGTTTGTCTTATGTCTTATCTCTTATGTGTTGAACTAATCAATTGTATATATTGCTTTGGATGATGTCTTATTGATTTGGATGTTGTCTTATGTCTTATGTATTGAACTTATCAGTTGTTGATTGTCGCTTTGGAATGTTTCTCTTATGTCTTATGTATTGAACTTATCAGTTGTATTGTCGCTTTGGATGTTGTCTTATTGATGAACTTTGTTGTGAAATCGTAGATCTTAATTTTTCTATTACTTTGAGTTATAATGTTACTTTCTATCGTGCAGACCAACGTGTTAGTCTTCTTGAACAGAAAGTAGACTTATTTTAAGTCTCTTATAGAGGAAGACTAATATGTAAATCTCTGGATTGTATTGGAGTTGTACTTTTGGTCGAATATGAGTTAAAATCTATGAAAGAAGAGTACTGATACTGATACAAGGATGATATTTGATAGATAGTTGAGTACCAGACTTGAAAGTCTATGTAAAAGAAGACTAATACTTAAGTCTCTGGCAAGCAAATTACATAAGTTTGTTACAACCATATACTGTACAAAAGCCTGATACAACCGTCGTTACTCACAGTTCTTGAGCTCCTCCTAGAGTATACAACCTCGATAGGAAATCAAGCTTATCCATTTTGTAACATGCACCAAAAAGACACAAACAAAGAATTATACAAGTGAAAGTCTAACAATTAAAATGAAGCCTACACGAGAAGCCTATAAATTCAACATCAATGTATACAAGATTCAAACATCCAAATCTACATGAGAAGTACAAATTCAAACACATCAAAGTCTACCATGATGAAGGTTTACAAATTCAAAAACATCAGTCTACAAATTCCAAAACATCAGTCTAGAAATTCAAAAAATTCAGTCTACACTTCAAAATGAAGTAGACTGACCGAAGCAGAGAAATGGATTAGAGAGGATGCCCCGCTCGTTAGAGAAATGGATCTAAGACTGGCCGACTCAGATCTGAATCAAAAGAAACTAAAAGGTTAGTAAACAAGGATGAGCTTGTTAGGTTATTAGTTAAATGAGAGATAGAGATGACAGAGAGATGTATGTCGGAAAGATGAAGGCACAGTCCCTTGCCGCGCTAGGTATGAGAGATGACAGAGAGATGAAGTAGAAGCCATGATACTGACCGGCGAAGCAGAGATTTGGACGAGAAGCGCCGTTCGCTTAGTAGTCGCCGGATCAGATCTGAAAAGAGAAAAAAGGTAAGGTGGTCACTTTTTATCGACAGAGAGGTAAAGCCGAGACATTTAACTTACCAGAGCGACGGAGCGGACAGAGACAGAGCGGACGGGAAACGGCGTGGATCGAGTTCGCCGGAAAATCTTCGCCGGAAATCGTCTGGAGAGAGATACGGAGAAGATTAGGGTTTTTTTACCCAAAAAGCTTGAGAAGTCGTATTTTATATGCTGGGCAAACTTTTCTTGTTAGGTTAAAGAAGGTTTGGTTTAATTCGATTAGGTTAAAATTATATTGGTTAAATCCAGGTTAGGTTAAAACTTGTGTAGACTGAAAAAAGGTCTACATATATGTACACTTTAGAATATGTCTACGAATCGCCTAAACCACTAAATCTCAAACCCTAAATTGTTTTGTTTGATCATCAAATTATATTTGGTTAAATCCGGTTAGGTTAAATTGTGTGTAGACTTCTTAAAAAGTCTACAACGGATTTTATCTTTTTCTCTTTATTTTTTACAAAAATTTAATATATGATTTACTAAATATGTTTAATTGTTTTATTTTTAATTTCTAGTAATAATAATATGATTAATTTTTTTTATAAATATTTAAATTTTAGTAGTTGTTTCTAAACACCAAATTAGTATATGTTCCTTAAAATGTTTAATTATATAAAATTTAATTTTTACTTTATATTATCCATTATATTAATGATTAGTTAAAAATATACAACAATTATTTTTATACATTTTTAAAAATTAAATTATTAGATAAAATTATGGTATAGGACTACATAACAAGTGTGCGCGAATGAATAGACTTCGTACGAGGTCTACATCTATGTAGACTTCTTTCTGTTACGTGTAGACTAACAAAATGATAGAAACGTAAAATACACTTCTGTTTTTTGTTTGGTCATAAGGTAATAGTACTTTTATCCACCCTTGTAGCTTGGTTTTGCATTTGACTGAAAATGGGGTACACTTATAGGTTTGACTTGAAATTTTAGGTTGTTTTTTTAGCAATTCTCCCTATGATATCAAATGATAAATGACTATTCATATTATTTTTCAATTTATTACTTGTATTTAAATTATAAAATTATGTAAAATTTTTAATATTTATTTCAGTTTTAAAATATATTGATGTAAATGGATTATATTGTTTAAAAGAAACAATATAAACTTCTTGAAAGTACTTAAAATATAAATATATTAGTTACAACCAAATTTTAATTTTATATTTGTTAAATTTATGCTAGAATCTTTATTAAATTTTAAAAATTATAATTGGTTTGGGTGTAAATCATCTTTTAATAATTAAAAATTCTTGTTTAAATTATGTAAAAATTATTTAAATTTACCATTGGTTTGTGTTTAGTTTCATGTTTAATCATTAAAATATATGGACTATATAGTATTGTGTTATATATATCTATTAAATAATAAGAGAGTGAAAATGTGAAAAATGTAAAACTTCTTATAAACTTTTAAAAGTTAGAGTGATGTGTCCAATTTGTGGTGAGTCTATTTGATGAGGTGGCAATCTCACATGAAAGAAACACTACTTTTTATATATATATTTTTTTCGTAAACTATCCACAAAAATGTAAAATTATTATTTGTTTTTACTATAATCTCATCCAGTGCAAGCCGTGTATCTCTACGTTGTTCCTTTTGTTTTATCTTTCGTTGTACTTCTATCTTTCCAGCTATCTTTCCAAACTTGTTGATATTATTCATAGGAGGTTTTACTTCAAAATTGTTATTGTTGAGTAATAATATAAGTTAAGTATTCTAAAAAGTTTTAGTTGTTGTGTTTTTTAACAACAATATCTATTTCATATTTTACGGGCATCGTAATTAATTGTATGTCATTCCAAGTTTTGCTGAATGACGAAAAAAAAAATCTTACATTTATGAATTTCTTTATGAAATTGATAGTTATATTTATTGTTATTGTATAGGTAGATATATATTATATATTATTTTGTCATAACATGTTTGTTACATATAGCAAACCTAGAATGGAATGCTAAGCACTAGGTGTCGTTGTTATTCACTTGAGCGACAACAGAGAGTTGGTTGTCAACATCAAGATATCCTAAATCTGTTATTACGATTTTCACATATTAATAAATTCTCATATGTATTCTACAATTGTATTTATTTGAAAAAATAAAGTATAACCCCCATTAATCTATATTATTATATTTACCTTCAAGTTTGAGTTATTTTTATAGTTTCTTAAATAACAACAAAGTACTATGGAATCCTGAGGTGCTTGAAGTTAATGAGCTACGATCAAAATATGTTATACACTAATTATTTAAGTATATAAGTAAACAAATTATTAAATTTCTTGTAATACTAACTTTAAACGCACGTTCTTCTTTGGAAAATGAATCGGACGAACATTCATCAGACTGGCGTGATGTAGTGTTGAAAACTAAAATTAAATCAATGTTATGTTGGAATTTATCTTTATTTAAATTAGGTTAAACATTTAGATTCTTATCTTTAGTGTCAATATAATTCGATAATATGATTCATATATTTCATTAGCATCAAATTATATATGACTGTCTCATACTACCTATCAACATACGTGAATGATTTTATTGCATACACATATGTGGATATGTTAACATAAGATCATAAAGTTGATCATGTTGAATCATATAAATTTAAACATCAATCTGCAAAGACTAAAATGAAAAAAAAAATTGCTTAGAGAGCTTTAAAAGTGGAATTTCAACTTTTAATGAAGTTTCACTATTGAAGCTTTCAAAATTTGTGGGTTTGAAATTCGGATGGAAATTAATATACTTCAAAAAGTGAAGTTATTATAAAGCATGTTGGTTATGTGAACACATAATTGATCATCAGGCATTATAGAAATATAACTGTCAATCCTAACAATAATATTAATGCCAAAACAAGTGTTTTGTGCTAAAAACTAAAATTAAGGTTGAATGTCCCATTCTAAATCAATGATATTTGACTATATTCTTTCTTACCAAATTATATATAAATGTCTTAATACTACATATAAATATGTTCGAATGATAGATACATACATGATATGTTGACATAAGTGAATACAGCTGATCATCAAAAATAATAAAAATGTAAACATCAAATTAAGAATGCATATTAGTTTCCGAACATGCGTGCGGACCAGCAACCTGGCTTATTTACTAAACGAGAGTTATTAACCTTGTAAATGGAAATAGACGATGAGCACCAAACGAAAACTAAGCCCTAAAGCCTTAAAAATAGAAACTTGTGATTATAATTATGTTGTGAGGGAAGGTATTTTTGTGTACTTATTCCAAAAGTAATGAATCTCTTATATAAAATACAACCAAAAGATTTAATTTTATCTAAAGACTAGAGGTTTACGCCGCGCTTCGCGCGGGGATTTTTAATTGTTTAATTTTTTTTTTAGTTTTAAATTTTAGTTATACATTTTGTGAATCACAATTTCTGTGAGATATTTGGTTATATAGGATATAAGAATATTGAGAACAAAACTGTTACATTTGACTAAATTACATAATATCATAACTATAGTTTAATAAGATATTGTTTTATTTTTGTTTAGGAGATGTATTTTTTTGTTATCTTTGACGTCATCCACTGTTATATTAATATTATGTCTTTTTCGGTTTGTTTTGTATTGTGTCACTCGTCCATATATTTTGTAATTATTTACTTGAATTTCTATTGTTACATTGAGATTATGCTAGTTTAATATGCATCATTTGTTTGTTTTAAATTTACATAATTAATGGACACAACAATCTTATATTGATTAAATTATGAAAACTAAAATTTCACATTTTTACAATATTAGTAGGCGATATATTTGTTTTTTGAAGTTATTTTGGTGCCTGACATTGTTACGATGTCATGCAATTATTACTTTTGTATCCATATATATATAGTTAAATAACATGACATTCTATTCACTCTAATCTCATGAAGTAACTCTTAATAAGATTTCAGCATTTGTCCGTCTTTAGTTTTATTTTCCATGCAATTGTGTCCCAAGTATATTTTACTGATCTTGAATTCTTTTTTTTTTCATGACATCATTTTGATCTATAGGTAAATGCGTTGTGTTATAAACCTTTCGTTGTTATGTGGAAATGTTGTAGTTTATATTTCATGTTGTTTTTTTGAAAACTTAATTATTTCATCGAACGTAATAAGCTTCCAAAACTGCCTCTTGAGAAACATATTGTCATTGGATTGTTATACATATGCAACAATTCTAATGGATAGCTGTTAATGGTATGTATATGATAGACATGACAGTCTTGTGCAGCATTTGCTTAAATTAGTGTTAGATTCAATAATGCCTACAAACAATTATTCAAGAAATAGTGTTAAGCATGAAATGAATGTCTACTTAATTTTTTAAGGTATCTTTCAAAATGCAAGAAATAGTGATGTAATTCATTTTTCTTTCTTTATACGTGTTTGTCAATACTTAATGATAGTAAAAATATGCTATTTTTATTATTTCATTTATTTGATCTTATTACTTTTTTAAAAAAAAATGTTTTGATTATATAAATGTTTTCGATGGTCAAACAAAAAGAAGAAGAAAATCAAACAATAGTGAAATGGACATTTTAGTTTTTTTTTTTTTTTGAATTTTCTTCTGTTAATTTTAAAATTTAAGTTTTTTAGATTCACTAAATTATTATATATTTGTAAAAATTATAGTGTTAATATTTGATGGGTTAAAAATGAATATTGATTAAAATATATTTATGGATTATATATGTTTGCTAATTGATTTAGTTTAAATGTTAATAAATAAAAAAATTAGGACACTTAATAAATTTTCAAAAATTAAATTAAGTTTAAAATTTTATGGGTGAAAAATAAAATATTGATGAAAATAAATTTATGGGTTATTTTACATTTTGTAATTGATTTGATTACTAAATAAATGAAAACTTTAAAACAATTAGTTAAAATTTAAAAACTATACTTATATGTCTAATTTTTAGATAACGTCTTGATAATGTAGTTTAAGAAAAAGAACTTTGTTTTTCTTTATATATATAAATTTAACAATATTTAAATATTTAAAGATAAACCATCATAAAAGTCATCTACATATATAACTAAATTACTTTTATATTTTATCCAAAAATACCTGAAACCCCAACCAAACTAGAACTAAATTGAATCAAATTGAACCCCAATTTTTAAGATATTATGTTCCTTCTTTTATTACCCGCGTACCAGACAAAAAACTACCTGAACCGATGTAAACCAAAATTCTCTGGTTCTTAATGGATCCTAAACACAACTACATGAACTACCAAATTACCCTAAATCCGAACCAAAATACCCAAATATCCGGCACGATTATCTGCCGATTATTTTTCTAACACATAATTCAAGCAAAGAGAAATTTGAGGAAAGGAAGCAAGTACACGAGCGCGACAGCAATAACTCAAAATTGCAATAATCGTCATCTCATAGTCTGGTCTTGGGTAAAAGATTATGCATATCTTTGATGGAAATGCAGAAGTAAACATTGTTTACCAAAATGAGGGAACCAGAAAAAAGTGCCCAAAGTCTTGAATATTTCTTTCTTTTATATGCTCTTTTCACCTTTTCTTTGTTAGTCTCTTCTCCACTATCCAATCAAACCTACACCAGACAGCAAAATAAAGCTTAAACATCAAATTGTTTCCATCAAGGTAACAGTTTTCGTAACTTGCAAAAAAAAAAACAAAAAAAATTGATTAAGATAAAATTACCCCTAAAATGTATCAGACCATTCTATCCAAACATTTTGCGGTACTGCTTTTTCTCTTTACTGTCTCTAATGGCAATCTGCACAGTATATATATTTGCTCATGGTTATATATATATATATATATTTCAACTTAGTTAAGTCACTGCCAAAACAATGAAACATCATTGGATTGTTTGTACGCGTACTTACCTTTTTCATTACAGCAGCATATTCTTTCTTGAGACCAGCTGAAAATCAACATCAGGTATCATTCTAGTTAGAATCTTCCCTAATAGCATTTAGGCGTCTAATCTACTCATACATCAATAACCCTCAAAAAAAAAATGACTCTTGGTAAACGACTTACCATCGTTAGGTTCGAAACTGAAGAGCTTTCTCAAGGCTTTCAGCAGCAGCATCGATATTATTGGAAGCCATGTATGCCTAATATTACCACCAAGCACAATCATATTCATATCAAGAGAAATCCATAACATATGTTACACTGATGCATAGGCCTAGATTATAGAATACACTTACCTGGCCCTGTCGAAACAATGCTTTGACATTGTTATCTTCATCACGCCATAGCAAATTCAGTGTCCACAATGCTCCCTTTGCATCTCCAAATTTCAGTTTGCAGGCCTGCCACAGGAGCCAGTAACAATACAAATAGATGAGGACCAGTACAATAACATCAGCTATAGAAGGACGCAAAAGCAATTCAAGCTTTATAAATGTATACAAATTTATACTAGCATTGATTAAATCAGTTTACATATGTCCAAAGATAACCGAAAACAGTCTCGTCAGCTTAAACATTTAGTTCATAATAATTTTCCAGTCGCCTATCATTTAATACAGCTCTCCATTTAAGGACTAAGCTGATTCAACCAAACTATATCTATGTGGAAACACCGACAGAGAATGAAGATAAGAGTTTGTGTTGTAAACAAGCAACATTTCTCTTACGCTTCGGAAGATACTTAAACACACACATACATAGTTTACATCACAACAAAAGATTTAACAAGGAATGTTAAAGCATGGACTCACAGCACTATTAGTGAAGATCTGCGACTTTGTTTTACGCAAGGCAGTGCTCGTCTCTGCAAGATCACAAGTAGATACATTAAGTGAGAGACACTCGCATGCCACAGTGGCACTGGCAATCACTCCTGAGATGCAGTATATGGAAACATATATAGAGAGAAAATGATGAACTACCTTGGTCAATGCCATCTTTCTCCCAGCAAGTATCCAGATAGCGCAAAGCCTTGCGGTACTTTCTAAGAGCCATCTTGTAGTCTTGTTTCTAAGAAGAAGATTAAGGGATTGAATTACATGAAAACCTAAAGCAAACAAACATATAATCCAACTGAAAAAAAGAATTGAGAGGAAGCACACCTTAAAGTGCTCGTTACCACTAGCCTTGACAGAATCAACAGTCTCCATCCACCAAGACAACTCAACAGGGCTTTTCATTAAGATCAATAGGCCAGTCAGGGAACACATCACCGTCCTTGAAAAAGTTACATGTCCCATCATCTTCACCCTCGGAATCTCCCCACAGTCATGAATCACAACATCCTGAGAAGGAGAAAGCATTTTCCCTCCGTTGAAACATGCTCAATGGAACGAACCACCCCATTCCTTTGGTAACCCTTCCAAAGACAACATGTTTCCATCAAGATGAGAAGTGCGAGTGGTGGTGATGAAAAACTGAGAGCCATTAGTGTTGGGGCCAGAGTTAGCCATAGAGAGCATCCCTTTCCTCTCATGTTTGAGCTCAAAGTTCTCATCTTCAAACTTCAACCATAGATAGATTCACCACCAGTACCATCATTAGCTGATATGTCCCCACCTTGAATCATAAACCCTTTGATACACGATGGAATCGACTCCCCTGAAACAAATATCATAAAGGAACAAGCTTTACACTTCAAACAAAGATGGGTCCAAGAAGTACAATTGCAAAGCAGCTTATAAACCCCAGAAACGATCAAACGCCATTTCATCATTTCAAGAGAGGTGAGAGACCTTGTAGTGGAGAGGGACGCCGGTGTTGGGGGCCGATGCCTTTCTCGCCGGTGCAAAGCGATCGGAAATTCTCGGCGGTTTTGGGTACGACGTCCATCGTAAGAGCTCGATGATGATTCTCCTTCAAGCTCGCCTCCAATGCTAATGTCCATGAAACACTTTGACTTACCCATCTTCTTCTTTCTCGCACGATTCACTCTGGAAACAACCGAAGACGCACGCGCCTGTTGCGGTATCTATAAAGAAGAGAGAGAGAGAGACAAAGAAGGTGGAGTAGCTTTCTCTCGCTGGCTCCGTCTGTAGAGAGGAGACTTCGTTGGAAATGAAAACGACAGAGCGAGACGCATGAGTGACCAAACCCTAGGACCCACTTTCTTCCTCTCCAACTAATTTATTTATGAGAAATATTCTAGATACCCCTAAAAAAAAAATTGGCTACAAAAATAGCTTACAATAACAAAAATGATTAAACTAAGTTTTATTAAAAAGTGTAAATAAAAATTTATACACATAGTTGCTAACTAGTCTAGACTTAGGTTTATTCTTACGGGTTGGAGTTTTGAGAATTAGTTTAAAATTAAAAAAAAAATTATTATAAATTTTAAATAGAAAAAGTTATTTCGATTATTGTTTTTTTTAAAGACTATTTTGGTGATAATTATTTTTTTTAAAATAGTGAATTAACCTTTATTTTAGCCCTTTATTTAATGGATATAATAAAAAAATTTAGAAAGTCTTTTTGTCACAAAAAAAATTGAGAAAGATAGCACCAAAAAAGTTGTCACAAAAAATAATTTTAAGGAGAAAATGTTTTAGCGATAGTTTAATTTTTTTTAAAGAAAATTATAATTTTCAAAATAAAAAAAAAGTTGTTTCAGACATCTTTTAGAACTCTTTTAGTGATAAAACTTAAAAAGATTATTTAAGATAATTGAACCATATAAATTACTATTTAATAATCTCGATCTATCTCGGAATGAGATATTTTATAAAATATTTATTTAATAGTTCAGGCTTTTTCGAATTCTTTAAATAATAACTAAAGATATGTAAAATATATTTTACTAATTTGAAAAATTAAAATTAAAATATATTGAAATTTTATAAATTTAATTATAATATATTATTAAAATTTTAAAGTCAAAATATTTATATATGGTATATAGTTTAATTTAAAAATACAAAATTAGATATATTTTAATATAATTATCTACTAAGAAAAATTTCATACCCATTATTTTATAATCATTATATCTAATTAAAAAATTAAAAGTGGAATCATTGATCACGAAATTTTATATGGTAAGATTTTTAATAAATCTAGTAATTTTAGAAATTTTAAAAATTTAAAAATAGAAGATTTTTAAAAAAAAATTATTATAGAATTGTGACTATTTAATATTAATATAAAATTAAAAATAATAAATGATATAAAAATTGTTATCTAATCTTTATTATTTAAAGTCATTAACTATTATATATATTATAATCATTTTAAGTAACTATGTAACATTTTATTTAAAGAAAGGATAGTTTTTGGTGATTACTAAATATTTCATCTTATATGTCTAGATAGATCAACATATCTTACAATACTAAAAAGTTTAATATAATCATCACCTTAGCCTGTCCACGGTCAGATGAAAAAATCAGGCCAATCATGGTTTATTATTGTTGCCACGTCATTTCAAAATATGTTTGATTATTAAATTGTTACGAAAATTCTGCCATCAATATTCTCTCTTCGTCTTCTCCCCTAACGCTATAGTCAATGGTATTTTTACATTGATTTCTTCATCTCCTTCCATGCAAATTCGTCTTTTTTCGATTGAACATTGTTGATTTAAAAGTATATCTAAAGGATTCAAACAAATACGTAACTGCAATTTTTACATTCAACCATGGCTCACCAAGCAAACGCGCAAAGCAAGCTTCCTCCTCCGGTGATGCGGAACGCCGATTCATCACCACCGCGAGAAGTCAGTTGAACTAAAACTGGAATCAGCCAAGGCCTATAGCCATGTTGGTGCTAATCAGTAAGGATTCGATCCGTGCGTAGAAACGAACATTGGATTTGGGGTTAGCAACAGCAGGTGTGCAAGATTCTATGCGCCTCCCCTAATTAATCAGGTACCATCTCTTTCCCTCTCTCTGTGTCTTTCTCTCTCTCTCAGTATCATGCATCTTCCTCGTGAATTTTTATGATGGAGCTGTTTAGTGGGTAGGCAAGTTGCAGAAACATGGTAAGATTATTTCGACCTCTCGAAGCTGCCCAGATCATAGACACCATCATTGATTGTCTATGAATTTGTTGGTCTTCTCTAGGATTTCGTGTTAAATTACTAGAAATAAATCAAATATTGGAATCAATCCGTCAACCTTTTCACCACCAGGTTCCCATATCTTTCTTCTCTCTCACGACTTCCATTCAATCTTAACCCAATTATTTCATGCTTTCATTCGAGCTGTTTGGTACATGTGTGGTTGCAGAGCTGCAGAAGCTGGATAAAGATTATTCCGAGTCTGCTCAGATGCTTAGCACAGCCACGTAATCTTTGAAGTAGAGATTTTTATCTTATAAGTTGCATGTATCGATTTTGTAATATCAGTATATGAAATTCATTGTATAATTTTTTTTTGATCTCGTGCAACATGTCAAGTGATGGTAGCAGTGGATTCTGTGATTCCTCCGATCATCGGAGTATACGTCTCCCCCCATCTTCCCCACTCCGTAAGACTCTTTTTCCTCTGTTTTTGTTTACTTTTGGTCTTCTGGTTTGGATCTGAGCAAAGTCTTAGCTTTCCTCGGCCACGAATCCTCAGGTTAGTACATGATCAAACCTGCATATTTGTAGACATCATATGCAATGGCGTTATAATGGATTTGATAAAAATAAACGGCCTCTTGCTTTGTCAAAAATGTATTTCCTTAACTTGTGACATGCATATAATTTGTTGTCATCGTCCCTCTTAATTTCTCCAATTTGCTCAATTAAACAAATACTTATATTTACCTTCCAAATTTCCAATAACTAATTATCATTACACTTATATAGGTAGCGAGTTTTGAATGCATCACTGGAATTGATGGTGTTCTCCAAGTTCATAGCGTGCAGTGAATACCAAATGGAAGTAACCGAGGAGCCACATCATAGGTCTGCCTCTAAATGCAATAACCACAATGCCATAGGAGTTCTCAAGTACGTTAATTCATCCTACTCTTCCTATAACTAAGTATGCATTGATTAGAAAAAAATTATATTGTAGCATTGAATGTGTATCTATATGTGATCCAAGTGTTGCTGAAGAATCATAGAAGGGTTGTAAGAAAGACAAATTCATCCAAACCAGAGTATTTTCTTATATGGAATCACAATAAACGTCTGTTTATATTTACGTGCATGTAAATAATTGGCTTTTTCTTCTTTTGGCTATTGTTACATGCCTATGTAAAATCGACTGCTTATTCACCATTAGGAAAAGTTTTCACAAAGAAGACTAACTATGAAGGAAGTAGATCCACAGAACGACAATACAGATCGAGTGCATGATCAAACTAAAGTGAAGAGAACAAAACTCAAATGAACATCATCATCACCGTCACCATTATTCTAATACTCATTTGACATCGTGAGTTCCATCTTATTTCTATTACTAGATCTCTTGATTTTGTCAAAGTATTTGATTAAAGCTTTGGTTTCAACATTACGTACAGTCTCAAATATTTAGGAGTTGAATTAATTGATTCTACTAACAAATAACGACGCAGTGATGGCTTCAAGCGGTTTAAAATCATCTATCACGGTCCCAGCAGCTCTTCTTCTTCTAGGAGATTGCCGCTTCGCATGTAAGTTATTGATTTCATGATACACATGTTTCTATTTGGATTTTTTTGGCCAATTTCACTAAAGGTTTTGTTTTCCTCTCCCAAAAAACTGAATATATCTAATCTGGTAGCACGGGTTCTCTCTTTGGGGGTTTGACTGGCTTTATCCTTATGGCATCTTTATGATCTCTCTCTATTCTTATTAGTTATTTCCAGTTCCTTATAGCCATTTATTCTCCTTGGATGAAATTCTAAGAAATTAAATGCATTGTTCAAGACATTGTTTGTGCTTAATGTTGTTCTCCTCCAAGCATTATTTTAGTTCTTTGAGAAAATGATGTTGTGCGTCGCTTTACGGAGGCCTCAAAAACTATCTAAACATTTGGTATGCTAAATTCCTTTACATATCATAAGCCAATTCCTTTAAATTTATGGTTATGTTGTAAATGCAATGGCCTGATTCTCTCCTATGCCTTCTTCCTCTCTCCTATGGTTATGTTAGTCAGTGTAAGATGTTAAGGTCTGATGAACCTTACATATTAATATGTTCGGAAACCTGTCAGATTGCAGCTACACATATTATTTTTGTTTTTCTTTTCTATGTTATGAGTTGCAGAGTGTCTTAATTCTGTTCATATAAAGTTTGTTTCATGCAAAAGTTTTGTTTCTTAGCAACCACATCTTTGTTTCTTGGCGATACCACACGACTTGGCTCTGTATTTCTTTTCTCTTTGGTCTTTGGTAAGCTACTCTTGGGAAGAAGATAAGCATTGTCTATATGTCCAAGTGTGTGATGAAATCTCATATCATTGAACATGATTTGCTTTTCTTTCTACGACTTTCTTACAGGGTTTCACTTGGTGTCTTCCCGGAAACCGGTCCTAGCAAGCCTGCTACTATTTTCATCAGCATGTTGTCCTTTGTAATGGTCTATAAGCACAATAGTTTTGCCTGCGGCTGTATCCGGCCCTGATCTGTTGTTGCCTCTGTCGTAGCCTAGATGAGCATGGGCCTTTAACCAATAGAAAACTCTTAAAAGCATTTAAGCATGCATTAAACACAGAGTTTGATCACACCCCGGTAAGTAGCAAAGCTTTTTGAGGCTTATGTAGAGTAAATAGTGATGATCAAACACATACGCATTTTCTTTTAAGCTGAAGCTATTTGATCGTCAATGAACCATGTTTTAAGAGAACATTGAATATATAGGTGACCAACTCTTTGGAATAACAGAAGTCTCTCTTTAGGGCACATGTATTCGGAGCTCAAGAGATAAAGTAATGTACCACATGATTTTTTTTTGATCTGAGAACATAAAAATAACAACTTCAAATCTTAAGATAATCTATGAGGATTAAAGTAAGTGTGATTTTAAAAATGATATTATAAAATATTTAGAGATTAATAAGGCAGGACAAAATTAATAAATTAAACATCAATTAAATAATCAAATTTAAATTAGAAATATGTATATTGTTAATTAAAAAATAGTATTGTATCACCTTACATAATTTATACAGTAAGTCTTATCCCACAATCATTTTATAATGCTTATCTATCGATTAGTAATATAAAACAAAGTTTCTAATGGTATGGTTACAAGACATTTAAATTATTTCTCAACCAAAAAGAAAATTCAATATTTAAAAGAAAACTATTAAAATGTATAAATTTTAAAGAAATCATATTTTACTTCTTAATATTTTGGATTCATCATCTGATATTTTCTGACATATAACAAATACTTATAAATTCTATGTATACTTAGATACAAAGACAAATTAAGAACACATATGATAAATTATAATTACGAGAATACTTAAGAAGTAAATAGAGCTCAGCAACAAAGAAAAGAAAATCAATTCTAACATATTTTTGTCTTCTTTAGTAAAATAGCTTTTTCAAGTTTAGATAACATTATTTTAAAACAACATAAATTTTTTGCTACATTAATCTAAAAATTAAAAAGTAATACCATCTACAAAATAACGTTGCAACGATTTGAAATATTATAAAATTGGAGAAATTTAAAAACTATTAAAAATATAAAATAAAATTAAATAAAAACTAAAACCAACTCACTTATATAAAAATTCAAAATAAAAGTTAAAAAAATTAAAATAAGTAATCCGCGCGTAGCGCGGAGATAGACCCTAGTTTCTGTAAAGATTCTAATAGTCTATTGCACACAAAAATATCTTAAAATTATTGTAATGATTTTGTTTCATATGTTGTAATTCTTTTTAATATATAAGGGATTGTTAGTAAATTATTATTTCTAGTCCATTCAGCTACCATAATGGACACTTGGACAGTAGGTGATTACCAACTATGGCCACTAGACAATAAATATTGGGTTTTATTTTCCTTTTTAATGGCTCACTGTTTTTCTATTTGTGTTCTGTGAGTTGTTGATCTCTTTTCGACATAATTCTAGTTTATTCTTCCGGACTATTTCTTTCAAACAATTTAAATTTTCAAAATTATACTAATCCAAGCAAAATATCATATAATCTAGTTTAGTTATTCAGTACTTTTCAGTTTTAAATTAGACAGAAATAAACAAGTCTTTTTACTCTTCAGTTAAAATCAGCTAAATCTAGTTAGTTCAATTATTTGGTTCGGAAAATTTATTAAATACTCTGGTCTGGTTTGTTTTCAAAATAATTTTTGGTATAATATGATTAGGCTGAGCAAAAAGTCCTAATATGAAGAGCTGGACCAAATCTGATCCAAGAAGTAGTATCGAACCAGAATCAAAAAATTTAAATATTTAAATAGGTTAAAAAATTTGGTATATAAAGAACCGGAATTGAATTCGATCCGAACCAAAATATTTTGGGTATCTGAATATATCCAAATCATTATTATGTACTTGAATATGTTAGTTATTATTATATTTAATATCCTAATAATATCTATTGTACAAGTTTTTTTAAGTTGTCTCAAATATTTGAAAGCATATACAAATAGTTAATAGTAAATATCTAAAATAGCTAATTAATAAATAAAATAAAAAATATTTAAAATATTTTTTTGATTCTCCATCTAATTATTTAAGCCAAACCAAATTTTTATTAAGTTTAGGACTTTTGGCATACATTATTCAAATTTAGAAAATTTACCAAATATGAATTAAAACTTAATTTAACCTCAAAATTATACTCAAACTTGAATTAAATGCAAAATCAACCCAAAAGGTTAGTGAAACTACAATTAACTCCTTATGACCAAACAAAAAAGAACTAAATTCGTAAGAATTCAATTTTACGAATATAACTCCGTAAAGTCTTCTGAGGTTTTGTTAGTCTTCTAAGGTTCTATAAGTCTTCTAGAAGATTTCCAAGAAGTCTTCTAGAAGATTATATAGTAGATCTTAAAAGTAATTTCTAAAGTTTATTAAAAAGTTTTTGATGTGAGAAAAATTAAAATCATGTAATTATAAATATTTATAAATAATATAAATTATGATCTAGTAAAATTGAATTGTAACATATATGTTTTTAGTTTTGTGTATATTAAACACTTTTAAAGTTGATTTTGGTAACATATATTATAGTATTGTATGTATTCTTAGGGTTAGATTTGGGAAGCTTAACTTTAAAAAAAAATCTGACTTATATGTGTTTAGTTTTGTATATATTAAACATTTTTAAACAATTGTAATGTTTCTCATTCTAAAACTCTTAACCCATGTCTAAACTTTTTGAACTTAAAAAAAACAAATTTTATATCAATTTCTCAATTTATCTCATGTTTTTCTAACTGATTTATTTTGTTTTTGCAGGTTTGTCATTAAATGGTTCTCATCTTCCACTCTTTTAAAGGTAAATTTCCAAATTATATTTTTTTTCATTTGGTAACCTTTTGTTGCTCTAAACTCTTAGCTTTTGAAAACTTTTTTTGTTGTTTCACGTTCTTACCTTATTTTTTGAAGCTTTCCAATGTTTTCAAACCATTTGAATTTGATCTTTTTAGATATCTTTTTCAGAGAAGAAGGTCCCACGGGAAATGAATGGGAAGATATCAATATTCAAGTATCCAAATCAGAATCAATGAAGAGAATGAAAAATTATTTCATTTTTAGTTGAAATTTTAGGCGGTTCCCGAAAAGTTATAATATGTAAATAAATTGTGAATATGGTTTAAGTAATATATGCTTTCTATTCAGATCTGAGACAGACTTACTTCTCAGAAGAATTCTAACATTTAATGAACTATAAGACTTCTTGGAAGTCTTCTGGCGGAGTCTTTTCCCATATCTCCTCTTTCATAACAAATCTGAGCGTTTTGGTAAGTCTCTATGGTAACCTCATGATTAAAATCATTTAAGTTAAGAATTTCATTCATGAACCCCAATATCAACTAATATACATGAATTAACAAAAAAATGTTAAAAAATCTTTATAGTTTTATAGAAATGAAATTTTATTAAAATTTGACGTAGAAGAGTTCCACGGAAGTCGTCCAGAAGACTTCTAAGAAGTCTTTCATTTAGGTCACTTTTGCAATTGAAAATTTACAAAGGAAGACTTTCCAAGAAGTCTACTCTATAGCAGACTTCTTTGGAAGTCTTCATTTGTGAATATTGGCTTACTTTTGTTTTTGAACCTTTTTGAAAATACTAGAGAAGACTTCTCGATAAGTTTTCTAGGATAAACACATTAGTTTTGCAATTGACCGAATTGTGTCAGAAATATGATTTTTTCGAGAAGACTTAAATGGAAGTCTTTCACCAGAAAAATAAAATTTAAATAATCCATTTAAACTAGAAGACTTTCAAGTAAGTCTTCTCGGGTTCTTTTGCAATTGAAAAATAAAAATTAATTATTTAGTTTTAATTAGACGATTTCCATGTAAGTCTTCCGGCATACGACTTACACGAAAGTCTTCTGTGATAACCAAGGTTTGACCAGAATATCAGAATAAAGTTCTTGAAGACTTCCGTGTAAGTCGTCTTTCGGAAGACGTACATGGAAGTCGTCTAGTTAAAATTAAATATTTGAAATTTTCAATTTCAAAAGTAACCTCAGACGACTTCCATCGACAATGAGAAAACTTTCGCCGAGAGTTCGGAAAACTAACAAGGAAGTCTTTTGAAGGAAGACTTCCGTGTAAGTCGTCTAGAGAAAGTCAATTCGGACACAATCCGGTCAATTGCAAAACTAACATGTTTATCCTAGAAGACTTACCGGACGTCTTCTATGTTATTTTTGAGATTCTTTTTGTTAATAAAGAAAAGTTGGAAGACTTCCAGAGAAGTCGTCTCTAGAAAACACACATAAAGTTAATTTCAAAAGTAACATTTGCATTGACCAGAAGACTTCTGTGTAAGTCTTCTACGACCAGAACATTTACACGAAAGTCTTCTGACGAACGAATCTGGAAAAAATCAATTTCATACTTGTAATCAGTGAGATAACTTGATTAGATTCTCCTAGCACACATAATTTCACCATGAAACAGATCTACTTGTTAGTGATCAAGAATCATGAGTTTGAAACTTACAAAGTTTAGAATCAAAATCTTAAGTTTTTTGGATGAATATAGAGTGAAAGTGAAAAAAGATGTAATTTTTGAGCATAAGAAATAAGATAGGAGGATTGAAAATCAGTTTTTCGATGCATAAAGAGCTTCAAATTACTTGTTCATGGTAGTTGGTGTATTGATGGTAATGACAATATTTAAAATACTTTATGGAGATGAGGATGATAGAATAAAATATTCATTTTCGAAAAAAGAAAAAAAAGGTAATGGCGTTTCGTGAATAATTCAAAATTTTGGGTTAAATAGGAAAAATGAAGTTTCAAAATATCATGCGTTAGTTTTGTGTTTGACTTTGAGTTTTGAGTCGTATTTGCAAAAAGCCCTCAAATTTATATGTTATATATTATTTTTATCTTTTTTAATTTTGAGAAATGTAAAGTATATATGAATTTTATATTTTTTTAAATAAATTTAAATAGGTTATTCGAACCCGAACCAAAACCGCAAAAATATGAACCGAACCTGAACCAAATTTTATAAATACTCGAATTAGAATAAAATCTTCAACCCCAAAAATTCAAATTTTGAATAGATCCGAACATAACCCGAATGGTATCCGAACGCTCATTATATGATTTTATTATTATACTAGATTAACATTAGCACAATTATTTTAGTTAAATTTTTTAAATTTGCATGAAAATAATGTCTAAAAATATTATATTCTAAATTTTTAATTTTAAATTTGTGTATATTATTTGGGATGTGGGTTTCCATTTTTAATACAAACTATAAGGATTTCCACTATTTAGTCTTGTGTTTCATCAATAACGTGGTAATGTTACTTCCTTTCAATGTTAATAATTTGGCTTGATCTTTATTTAGAATTTTCAAATATGTTTTCAATAATTCCGGATTGAGGTGTTTCAACTTGGTATCAGAGCGGGGTATGCCAGTGAGTTCGTCCTTTCTGGTCACTTTTTATAAATGGGATTTGTGGGTAGGGGTGGAAGGGAACCGATAATCTATGTCCCGTGTGACGGATGTGTTGTATGATGTCTCTAAGTTATATCTTAGTATGTGTTTATGATTGTATTTCTTAGAAAATGGCTTAGCTAAATTGTAGTTTGCAGGAAGTTAGTGAAAACTAACTTAAATCTTGTTAAGGTTGAATAAGTGTTGACTATCAGGTTTTTCAAAAGGTAGATTATAGGTCTTAATATTTACCTGTTTTAGACCATATTATAGGTTCTATTTTGAGTTTTTATGTGTGTCTAAGATATGTTTTAGAGTATCTTCAGGTCAAGGTGCATTTGGAGAATTTTAAAGATTATGAAGCTTTCTGGAGCTCAGAGAGAGAGAGGAACCTCGTAGCTGGTTAAATTCAGCTAAGTATGAGGCGAGACAGAGTATATTGCCGATCAAAGACGCACTCTTGCCGTCGATCGAAGGTCGACGCGCAGTAGCTCAATTCACGAAGTACCCGACTTGAAGCTCAAGTTACAAAAATTACAAGATTTCGCCACTACAAGAAATATCGGTATTAGCAGCACCAAGAATACGCTATCATAGCGTTTTTGTAAACGCTATGACAGCCGCACCTATGATAGACCCCTCCCCCCTTATTGTAGTATTAATCGTGTGCTACAAAAGAGTATAGATATAATGGTGATTATTTAGTATTGTATTAAATGTGTTTTATAGCGTCATATTTTTGATGTGTTACATTATATTATGGTGTTTTGTGTATGTTATAACATTATTTATAATATCACATATATCTTGTCACATAATATATTATTGTAACTTTTGTTATTTTTGATGCTTGCACCTATAATAGCTTTTATGTGTGCTGCTTAATATTATAAAATAGCTTGTTCCTTGTGCTATGATGTTGATTTTCATAGCTAATTTCAAATGCCCTATATTTGTATAATGAAACATTTGTAAATTAATTTTGATAGGTATTTTGAAATTTCCTGATATAATTGTTTTATTCAGAATATTGAATAGCATAATTTGTAATAAAAAAATATTTGAAATATATATATATATATATATATATATTAGTAAATATAGATCGAAAAATTACAAACATTCCAAAAGAAATAAAATGATTAGCTACAATAGATCCAGAAGCAAATAAAACACAAACTGAAGCAAATGGTTTATAGAAATGTAGGCATTAGTCTTGAGGAGAACCCAAGGCTCGTGATGACTGTCCATGTTCTTGTTGTGGCTGTCTCACAGGAGCTGAGTTGAGGCCATTCAGGGATCTGATAAAGTTCAGGAACATTGGGTCGATGTCTTCTTCAGGTTCCTCATTGCGTATCAAGTGGTAGCCTTGAGAGCGTCTAAACTCGGCTCTGGTTATCTCTTCCACATCATTACCTCCTGAGGATTGTCCTGGTTCTGGTATTGGGCGTTGCATTTGAGCTTCATGTTGTGGCTGTTGTTGTTTGAGTTGTGGTTTCACTCCGGCTACAGCGAGGCCACAGATGATGCCCTTCCTTGCTTCCATTAAAGTTGCTAGATGGAAAATTAATCCAAATTTAGATCTTTGACTATCTCAACACAAGGTAACAAATCGAACAAGATATTGGAGTTTCTCTGACCTGGAAATTGAGTATGTCGGTTATTTATCTTTAGTGAAGATTAAACTGAAATTTTAAGAATAGATTAGTGAAGATTCAATTGAAAAATTAATCCAAAGATAGATCTTTGGACTATCTCTACAAATCGAACAAGATTTTGGAGTTTCTCTGAAATCTGATAAGATTCATTACTTTCATAATCAGAGAAAAATAATAATGAGATCTGTAAGAGGCGCTAACATGTAAGGAGATAACTCTGTAACCTAAATCGTGGCTGTTGAAGAGAGATTGGAGATGAAATTGTGGAGGGTCGGAGAGATTTGTGGTGTTTGAGATGAATCGTGGTGGCTTATACAGATTTGTGGTGGTTTGAGATGGAAGGAGAGAAGGCTTGAGAGAATTCGGGGTGGATTAAGAGAGAACTGTGGTTGCTTGAGAGAGATTTGTGGTGGTTTGAGGGAAGGAGAGAGAAGTCGATAAAGAAAATATATTTTACTTTGGCTCTGAAAATTAGAAACTTTTGGGTTTACCTCCAAAAAATCTCGGCCAATGAGAGAAAATGACAAGGATAACCTAAAGCACTAATCTCTACAGTTGAATCATCTCAATCCAATGGATATAATGAGTGGAATTTTTTTTAGTTTGTCTCCTGCATGAAATATCGAAAATATGGTTGTAAGCTAAGAACAACATGGATTTTGTTTGATTTTGATATGATTTAGGATGGTGTATACTTGTATTTGAATTTATATCTACATTTTAAAATGATCATATAATCAATAAAACTAAATTATGCAAAGAAAACATCATGTTGTGAACATATAAACACTAAACACTCAAAGTAAACCAATTTATACCCTAACCCCTAAAACTTGACACTTAAACGTTAACCCTCAATGACAAAAGTGTGGAAAGCTTACTTGATTCTTAATTTTATCATTATTTGTGTGTTGTTATCTTTTGGTTACCTTCACTAAACACTATCACATATTTTTTAATGAATCACTCACACTATCATTACCCTAAACCCTAAAACTAATCCCTACACAATCAACCCTATCGTTACCCTAAACACTAAAAGTTATCTTTTGCTTTGTTATATGAAATTGTATTTGGACATTTCAAGTGTATAATGAAATTATTACAAAGACTTACAACCACTAAATTTGCATGGTTACAACACATTATATATTTCAACATTATGATTTTTGGCTTTGTTGTGAATTAAGACAAACACGTGAAATCATAAAACCCATAATTAGTTAAGATTCTAAAAGCATAAGATACAAGACAAATTACACTTAGTCACGTTCTGGAACACAGAAACTGAAAGCCGATGATGTCTTAGAAGAAAAAAACACAGTCTTTAAAAACATAGTCATTGAAAAACAGAGTCATTAAAAACATAGACAGTCTTATTGCTTGGTTCCTTTGGCTCTGTTTTTAAACCTGCACAGAAAGACAAATCTGATTAGTTTGACATATTTCCAATATGTAACAAGTGATCTCACCAGTAGAACTTTATCCTCTGGCCAAGCAAGACAGCTTCCAAGTGCATCTTCCATATACTCGATCGCTGATGATGTCCTCCACACAGCAGCATCTTTAATCTTCACAACATCCACAAATACTCGACATGCACCAGGCCCCAAAGGTTGAAAGTGGACAAGATGTTCATGATTACTCGATGACCAACGTCCTTCAGCAACGACCACCTTATTTTCCGGACAGGTCCAGCAGCTTGATTTTTTATTAGGCTTGAATTTGTTACGCTGCAACCACAAACCACAAAGAATAACCAATAGTCAGGGATCACAACCAGAACCAATCAAGTAATGCAAGGAAAGAAAGTACCTCTGATCTGCGAAGAGGAGATGCTGGAATTACAGGTGACTTCTCTTTCATAGTCACTGCAGGTTTCTTTGTAGAAGATGGTGGAGTTAAAGGAGAATCCTCATTCCTAGACTGATCTTTGACAGTCGTTGCAGGTTTTGCAGTAGCTGTTGCACTTAGTGGAGACTTTTGATTCTTACAAGTTGAACTTCCTGCTTTTGAACTTCATGCTATAGAACTTCCTGCTTTTGAACTTCATGTTTTAGAATTTGGTGTTTCTGAGTCAAACACAACTCTATTTGCTGGCCATGCTACAAAACTGTTCTGATAATCCTCCATAGTTGTCTTCCCCACAGTAGGCCTCCATATGTATGCATCAGGGTTTACTACCTCATCCACATACACTTTTATTGCATTTGGACCAAGCGGAAGTCCATTGACCAACGTTTTTGGTTCTTTCGTCTGCCATCGACCTACAACAACGACTTCCTCATTACGTATATAGTCCATGAGTTTGCATTTGTTATTTGAACTGCTGAAAGGGCTCTACAAAACAAAAAAAAACAATTTTGTATAAGAAAGACTAAGCTTCAGACTCATCAACCATAGAGGAAGAGGAAAATTAACCTTTGCAGCATTCTCGTCTGGTAAACCTGCTGTTGGAACAATACAATGATCGGAAATGCCATGAAATCATTTCTTACTACATCCTCCATATTAAACATATTAGGCGCAGGTCTCCATAAAAATATATGGTTTTGTTGCAGTTTCAACCAAAACCTTCACAGCATTATGCCCTAACGGAATCCCATTAACTAACTCATCAGGTTCTAATGAAACAACCCGTCCCTCAGCAACATTAACATCAACACCAGACCAGTCCAGAAGATAACACTTGGGAAGTAACTTGGTATTAACACTCTAAATGAAGTACAATATATTCAAATCAATTCATAACTACATTTATAGAGATATATTACGACAGAGGATACAGTCCATACCTTGTTATGCGAGTTTTCACTGACATCAGTGTCTTGTGGATTATTCATTCTGGCAATTTGCTGCTGTAAATCATCAATATGTTTCTGCATAGACACATGTTTTTCTTCCATTACAGCCATGAAGTTGTTCTTGATTTGTAAACAGTTTATTTTGGTCATGCACATGCCTTTTCCCATTGCTCTCAACCTGCCAGGTTGATCAGGTCCCAATATCTCAGTTATCAGATATTGCTTTGGATTTGTTGAGGATGAATCTTCACGACCCTCAAGTTCTATCTATGACGCCTTTCTCTGGAAACACATGACAAACTTCGTAATCACCAAGCAGCAGACAATCCAAATTCATAAAATCTATGTGAGCAGATTGATTTTAACTTACTATCTTTTCAGCCGCATTCACATTGACAGGCGTTCCATCCTTCTTAGTTCGTGATTTGACCCACACTCTTAGCCTTGACACTTTTGATGGGTCGTCGCTATAATTAACCAGATATTCTCTCAATCTCACCATTCCTTTACGACCGCAAGTGTGAGGAATCTTCTTTTGTCTTCTTTCTCTGTAAGAGTCACTGACAACCATGAAGATGGTACTTGTCTTCTCTCGGACGAATTTACGCCATTCAGTTGTATCTACATTCTTGGGTCGCAGGTCCATCCTTGCATTAATAGTAGGAACTTTCCTGAGTGAGGATACCAGACGTGATTTGGATGCAATGACAACATGATGTTCTTCTCCTTCATACACTTTTCAGGTGACATGTTGTAATTCACTAGCAAAACCGGCCAAACAATGTAGTTCACATTCTTCTTGTTAAAAGGATTGAACCCATCAGTTGACAGTCCAAGCCTAAGATTCCTTTCTTTAGTGGCAAATAACGGGTATTTGTCATTCATCTGATCCCAAGTAACATAATCTACCAGATGTCTGCTTTTTCCATCACTGCTCTTGTTAGTAAAATGCCACCTTAAGTCCTTCACCATTTCCTCTGACCTGAACATCCTCTTTAGACGTGGAATTATCGGAAAATACCTGAGAACTTTATGTGGAATACCTTTCTTCACATAACATGTGCGCATGTTAATCTTCCATCTTGAAGCATTGCATTTCAGACAATTGTCTAGCTTCTCAAATTTTTTTTTGAACAGACAACAATCATTCACACAAGCGTGTATCTTCTCATATCCCATATCAAAAGATCTCAGAAACCTTTTCACTTTGTACAAGGATGTGTGCAAGGCATTCTCCTCGGGTAGCATTTGTGGCAAAATCTCAAGCAAAATATCGAAGCTTCTATCAGACCAACCACTCTGTGTCTTTATCCCAAAGAGTGAAACTATCGCTAACAGCTTTCTGTGGTTAGCACAACTTGGATACAAAGGTGTTTCTACATCTGCTAGCTTAGCAAGAAACTCATCTTCTTCCTTATCTTCACCTTCAGCAACCTCACTTTAATCACGCTGCCTAAGAAAATCTTCATCGAGATACTCAGCTGCTTGGTATAACCCTAAAATCTCTTTCTTCTTCTCGCTTGCATTGCTTCTACAGTCAGCCCCTGATATTACTTCTCCATGATGATACCAATCCTCCTGAATCTTGTAACTCAAATCCATTCCCCTAATTACTAGATGATCAACAACAACCCTGGCTGAGTGACGATCTACATTGCGACAGTCTATGCATGGGCAAATGATCATCTCTGACTCTGCTAAATCTGAACCAACACACCTCACAAACTCCCATGCACCTCTCCCATAACCAGGATCAGCTCTTCAGTTAAGAGACATTAAAGCATAGTTTAAACTCTTTTAATCACACAAAAATCAGTAACTATAATATATATTATTTTTTCTTACGTGTTTAGATGAACCCATGGCTTTGAGATTATTTCTATGTTCTAAATTTCTAACTGATAACCAACAAAATAAACAAACACCACACAACATAGGAGTATGTCAAACACCAAACACACACATTTTCATTCACATAAGCATCAATCAACAATCAACTATTCAGTCGTCAATCAGACACTAAAACAACACACAACATAAAAGTGGTCGAAAAAAAATCACCTCATTTAAGATCCTTCAGATTTCAACTCGACTTCACTCCAGAAAGGAACAATCTAAAGCTCAAACCTGCAAATCAAAAGAGAACAAACAAGAACCACAGATCAAATCGTATTCACAACCAAAAGAATCAAACTTCACTCCTCACGATATCGAATCCGAAACAGATTTGATTATCTCTAACCTGACTTGTCTTCTCGTAATATTCGTGTCCTCAAATACTAAGGTTAAGTTCAATCAAAATTGTAAAAGCTGAGAAATCAAAGAAATTAATCAGAGAAATCTAAAACTTGAATCTAGGGTTTATACAAACAAAATCGAAATTGGGTTTCACCTGGAATCTGACCGCTGGCGAAGACAACACCACAGGCAGGAAGATCTTTTTGAAATCTCGGAGATATCGAGGCTCCCAAATTTTGCATGCGCCGTCGACGGTTTCAAAGGTAAGGAGAGGAAGAAGAGTTGAAAAAAGCTAAGTTCTTTGCCTATTCCTTTGCATACCAACACTTAACCGAAATTAATGTATTTTTTATTCATTTTATTTCCCATGTTAATGAAATTTTTCACTAGCGCTTAAGTAACGCTGCGAAAGAGTCGGGTATTGGACTTTACAACTTTTGGTAGCACTTCGTGAATTCGTGCTACCCTGAAGTGCTACCAATACCCTATTTCTTGTAGTGTTCCCCTGGAAGAGTTTTACTTAGTTTATATTATCTTTGCCAGTGTTTTGTGCAAAGAGAGAAGAGTTTTAGAGAGTTATATGAGCTTTTAGAGATTTCAGAACAAACATAGTAGAGGTTTTTTTGGGAGATGATCAGGACTTCTCAAACTTTATATTGGAACCCCACTTTCTATTCTTGTGCTTATGCATTATTTTATGATTATGATTATATTTTGTTTAGCTATGTCTGAGTAGTTAGCTTGTTAGATTTAGGGTTTATTAATGGTTGCGATAATTTAGCCAAACAATAGAATTGCTAGGGTGATTATTAGATCTATCATTAGAATTGTACTTATTGCTTGTGTTCTTGATTAGCTACCTAGAACTTTGATCTTAGGATAATTGGCACTGTGAGAGTAGGATCGTTACCTGAATAAATCTTGTTGAGCTTAAATTACTAGGTACAATCGAGAGAATGGTCTAGTAGTTTTAAATGAACTAATTGAATCTGACCTTTAATGCTTGACTAAGAAAGCCATCAATCAATGTCGTTTCCATACCATCGATCGACGGTCATTCTGAATTTACACACGCACGTTTTAGACTCTCAGCTTAGCCATAGGATAGATATTATGTGATATATTTACTAATTTAATTTGTGTTCAATCCATTATCATTCACTACCTGAAAACCCTAGATCTAGCTACTTTCCTTAATTGTTTACAAACTAACTCATTCCCGATTTATTGTTTCTTAAAGTAATATTAACTGCCTAGCATAACTAAGTTGATTATCAAATCTATTGTGTGCCCTCGCTCTCTGTGGATTCGATCCCTAAGTACTACAGCTGAACCTCTTATTTGAGAGAGTAATCAGTAGCTCTAGGGTAATTTAAGCACATATCAAATTTGGCGCCGTTTCCGGGGAGAAAGGATCACCATTAGATTTGTTCTGTAAGTTTTGTCTAGTTTTTCTTTTTAGTTTACTTACAATTTTTTTCTTTTGTCTTTTGGGTGCATGTCCAGCAGTACCAGAAGCAACAAGGAAAAGACTTAATTTTCTCAAAACCATTAGCCATCAAACGTAAGCATCTGCAAGGAGAAGCGACAAGCATCGATCAATGCCAACACTTCTATGTCGATCGACAGTCATTTGCCAAAATCGACCAACGCCAACACCGTTACATCGATCGATGGTGATTCCCGAGCAGATATGGTTGCTATGTTGATCATAACTAGGAATGAGAGAGGAGACATGTATGAATACAATGGTCATCTACATAATGCAACATGTCAGAGAATTGAAGCTCATGCTGCTCTACCCAGAACGTTGGCTGACTACAATCGCCCAAATCAATTTTATGCCAACAGATCTGTTATTCTTCCTCCATCTTTCCAGAGGAACGATTTCGAGCTGAAGCCAGCATATTTCACACTTGTGGCACAAACAACATTTGATGGTCATTATCATGAGCACCCTACTGACCATTTGGATCGGCTCGAGGATCTTGTTTATGCCATTAAAGCTAATGGAGTCCCTGAGGACTACCTTCTATGCAAACTCTTCAAGTATTCGCTTGCTGGGGATGCTTCGTACTGGCTTAAGAAGCTACCACCATGATCTTTTACATCCTGGGTAAAGATCAAAAACGTTTTTCTTGTGTAATTTCTTTGATGATGCCAGAGCTGAGGATTTGAGGAGCAGAATTGCTACTTTCACAGAATGCCTACAGAGTCTTTCAGAAACTCCTGAATCATATTCAAATCCTACGAGATAGATTGTGCACACCATGGATTCAATGAAGTACAACTTCTCAACACTTTGTTTAGATGTATTGAGTTGTCCTACTAGATGGTTTTAGACACAACCAGTGAGGGAAATTTCTTCACTAGGAGTCCAGAAGAGGCTACCAGATTTATAAAGAATTTGGCAGCTAGCAACATCACCTAGAACAATGATCATGGGTGGAGGAAATCAGTCCATACACAAACCAAGGATCACATGGAAGAAGTAAAAGCCAAGTTTGATAGTGTTCAAAGGTTTCTGGAGAAGCAAGTTAGCTTCTCAGAAGCTGTAAAAGCTATAAGATCTGACAATGAGAAAAGTGAAGAAGAAGAGGTGAAATTTGTTGGTGGAAATGGATTCCAAAGATATTGGAACCAAAGCGATAAAAACTTTTATGGCAACGTGTCAGAGTAATGGCTACAACCAAGGATCACAATAGCAGAGACCCTACGACAACAACATGATCTATGGAGCTTCCTACTATCAGAACACCCCATCAGATACCCATGAGAACAAGATTAAAGCCATGATTGAGGGCATGACTAGTTTTTCCGATACACCAGAAACGCAGCTTTTGTGGTAGGTAGCGGTTGTTGCCGTTTTGCAACAATCATAGAAAAACACTATAAATCGGTTCAAACCGCTATAGACATCTAAAATTCAAAAGCTAGTTCCAGCTAGCGTTTGCAGTTGCTGGCGGTTGCAGAGGGTAAAAAATATTATTTTTTTTCAAAAACTATGTAAATAGAAAAATAAAAATATTCAATTATAGTTTTTGATTGAATTAATAAAAAAACCAATATATATATAATACTTTAATTTTATTATAAAACTTTGAAGAAAAATATTTTAGAATTTTTAAAAAATTTAAAAGTATAATTTTATAAATATAATTTTTTATATATTATAATAATATGATTTTTAATATTTTATAGTTATATAAAATATAAATATTGGTAATTTATTATGTAACCACTACTGTATTGGTAGGAAATTAGTCATAAGTATCCTCAAACGCAACAACTTTTAACTCCTTACTAGTCGTCCAAATCTCTTAATAACAAATAAAACCGCATCCGCAAACGCCCACAACCGCAAATGATGCGGTTACACTAGTCAGCCCTGATAAGGTTCTGGAGGGACAACAAAGATGACAGCTGATTTTAATGGGAAGATTGATGATGTCTGATGTCTATGCCAATCTCAACACTAAATTTGAAGCTCTCAACACCCATGTGAAGAAGCTAGAGAATTAAGTGGTTTAGACCATGAAGCTGTGAAAAAAAAGAAGCTTTGATCATTGAAAAGATTGAGGCTGGAAAGAAGCACCATGTCAGTGTCATCATAGGTGATGATTTCTGGCAAGTTGTGGAATGAAATTAGGCACCAAGAGGAAGAACTCGTGAGAATCCCCTGCCATGTTCGAACGACCATCGATTGACAACCACAACTGACCATCGATCGATAGTACATCAAGAATATGTGGAATCATGTGAAAGAGATAGACATCGATCGACAGCTAGACCTACAATCCATCGACGGAAATTCGACATGAAAGGAAGTCGGTTGCCAAGCATAAACATGACCCTTTTATATACTGATATGCACTCGAAACCCACCCTACCCAAAACCCAGACAGACATATAAACTAGTCCCTATGGTAATTGAAGAAGCTATGGAAAGACATCCTAGAAGAAAGAAGAAAGTCCCTAACCATCTTAGAAAAGAAGCCAATGAGAAAGAGATGGCACAATTTGATAAGGGAGTCCTTAGAATCCCTTTAGAGACCCCATTCGAGGAAGCTTATTACACTCACAGCTTGTGGATGTTCTTCAGAGAAACCCAGGAGACTGATGAGGACATTGAAAGAACGTTCAATCATCTGAGGGAGATGATAAAGCAGAGAATTAGGTTGAAGAAGAGAAGAAGCGACCCTGGGAAGTTTGTGCTTCCCTGCAACATCAAGGGACATAACTACCCCTCATGCACTCTGCGACAACATTTCTTTAGTAAGCATTATGCCAAGAATAGTGGCAAAGGTGTTAATCTTAAAGGTGGGAGTCTTCTAGTAATTCATTCACTTTTGTGGATTGCTCTAAGGTGAATTCAAGAGGCATAGTCAAAGACCTCCAAGTGCAAATTGGCGATGCCTAATCCTGTAGACATTCATGTCTTGGACGTCCAAGTGTGAGCAGCATTCATCCCTGCTACTCGAAAGAGTTTTAATGGCCACGGTATGAGCAGTATGCGACATGAAGACAAACAGATTGTATCTATCTCTTATTGATCAAAATCACTACTATGAACTTTTTAAACTAGAACCAAGACTTCTCTCATTGACTTGGTTCATGAACAGGACTTGTGGCCATATGTTTCTGCGATTTCGAGCACGAGAATGAATCTGACGATGGAGCATCGATCGGACACCCAGTCTTACAATTGGTCGATGGCCAGTCGACACCCACCCTTTGACATCGATCGACGACAGCCCTGACATAAGGAATTATACGGCTAACTCAGATTACGACGAATCTTATCTAGAAAAAGAAGCAATCGAGTACCGTGCTCTTGCACTAGAAGAAGCTGGCAATTTCAAAAGATCCGATGAAACCTTGTTTGCGACATTGATCGACGGTGCCTCTATACCATCGATCGATGTTAATCTGACAGAATATAATGAATTTAATGAGTATCTTAGACCAGATGAGTTTGAAATTATAATGGATCCATAAGGATATGCACGACCAATGGATGGACAAATTCTTAACGTATCTAAGGAAGATATAGTGACACACTCGCATGGCCAATGGATCAGGAAACCTCTTCAGACAACAACAACATGAAAACCGTGCAGATAACAAATTAGCATCGATCAACGCACCTCTGATGCCATGATTGACACTCACCCTACAGAGGACTTTGCCGGTTACAGATCAAAACCTGAAGTGTTTGATCTAGAGAATTGTGATTATGGGGGAAAAAGAGATGAGCATGGAGTTTACAGAGACAAATATGGCAATGCACGGGCTATAGATGGTATAATCACCAATTTTTCAAAGGAAGATATCAAGGATATTTTCAGAGAGCAGAGATCTTTGGACACACTCTTCTTTGTTTTCCAGAGTATGCAGAGAACTTTGATAGGACCATGCCAGAAATAAAATCATACAGCAGAGCAGAAGTAAATGAAATGGTATAAGGCATCTACAGAGCCTATGAGATGTTGATGAATGACTATTACAAGAGAATTAGTGATATTTATTACCCATTAGACAACAATATTAGCTGATTAACTACATGCATGGAGGTTATGAAGCAAAAGATGGACAACACGAGAATGAAGCAGATGAAACACCATCGATCAAAACGGACGAGCTCGACCATCAATCAACGTTTCATGCGGACCATTTAGCCAAAGGCTAGTAACCGAGAATCTGCTAGAAGATAAACTTTATGGAGTTTACGCATGTCAAGACGTGATGATGGAAGATATCTCAGGAGATTGGATGACATATCCATACCCACAGATAGCAGGATTGGCTGGTTACACAAATGCATTGACAACCTTCAGGAGAGGATGAGTCAAATTGAGATCACCAAGGAGAACATGGACAGCCAAAGAACCAGAGGTGAAGAACCCATAAGAAGCTTCGTTGGTACCTGGTCCAGATCAGCAAAGAAGATGTGGATAATTTCTTTTTCCAAATAAGTTATACTTTACCCCCATCTTAGTCCAAACAGTGCTAAATTGCAAACTAAAGACTAGTGATGAGTGCGAGACAACCCACTATTAGGTATATTTTCAATTCATTTTATTTTCATGATTTTACTAATTTTCATTTTTTCTTTATTTGAAAAAAAAAACAGAAAGATCGAGAACCACCATCGGTTGACGAAGAAGCACCACCATAGGTTTACACCAGTAAACCACCATCGGTCGACACCAGTCAACCACCATCGGTCGACACTAGACAACCACCATCAACACTCATTACAGAGTCTGGTATCGATTTTCTTCCTTAATCTTTTTGCTTATGTTTTAATTTTCCCACCTAACCGATACGGGATAACACTCAAGACAATGTTATTTAAGTTTGGAGGAGGTTTACTGATATTGTGTTCTATTTTAGTTTTATTCTTATGTGTTTTATTGAGTTTTGTTAAGTCAAGACAAGGTTATGATCGATTTATATTTTTTCATTATCTAACCATTCTATAGCACCATTCTAGATTTTCGATTACAGAGAGTACTAGAGATACCAAAGTGGATCATCATGCCACAATATCACACTTCCTTAGAAATTTTGAAGGAACCGAAGCTAACCTCCAATTTAATTTGACTTATTCCTTGCTTTGGGGTTTGGTATACATTGAATCGGATTCCTCTTGCAAGTCTTGAAGGTAAAATTCTGTGTGCTTCTGATTCCCTTCTCTCTCTTTTCTCTCTTCGACATCTATAAAAATTAAAGATTAGATGATTTCCTGAAAGATGCAGAGAGGTAGGTAAATTACTAGTGACCCCATTATTCTAATATTTACCTGTTTTAGACCATATTATAGGTCCTATTTGGAGTTGTTAAGTGTGTCTACGATATGTTTTAGAGTATTTTCAGATCAAGTGAATTTTGGAGCATTTTAGAGATTATGAGGCTTTTTGGATCTCAGAGAGAGAGGAACCCCGTAGCTGGTCAAATTCAGCTAAGTACGAGTCGAGACAGAGAGTAATCAGTAGCTATAGGGTAATTTGAGCACATATCACTAGACAATGAAGGTATCCGTTTGGTTCAGTCAACATGATTAAATATGCTTAAATTCGTGTGAATTTTATCAAGATATGTCACTTTAGAGAATAGTTTGATACGATGGTATAAGGAAGTTAATGTCTCATGGGATTATGAAGTGTTGGATGTTCCTGTGGTGGTGTAGCACACTTACTGAAAGCTGAATGGATCGATTAAAGTGAAAGAAGGACACGTATGTGGTTAGATACCTAAGTAGAACGTGGTACCATGGGTATACAATATGGATGTAAGGATGGAGTCAATTTGCTTGTTAGTGAGGTGGTGGTGGAAGCAAAACTTTGTTCGAGTACGAGTGTTGCATTCCTTGTATGGCAGGAAATCACCTAACATTGGTCACAAAAGAATGTGTTCGAGGAAGAGATCAGATTTGGTCGTGCAGCTTATGTGGAACAGAAATTCGCACTGTCGATTTCTGAAAAATAAGGAAATTTAAGAAACCCTAAATTTCCCATAGGTCCCTAATTTATGCTAAGCCAAACGTCAATCAATCTGAAAATAAAAATTGACGAAGTAAATAATCGAATAAATGAGAGAAAAAAAGGTCTTATTCTGAATTCGTGAATGAGAGTTACAACAGGTAAAGCCTCGGCGCAAGATCTGTTGGCGAGTTCCCTAGTTCTAACCACCTAAGACATTGTTAACCTAGTGAGTCGAAGCTCAAGAATACATAACGGAAAATTGCCTAAATCACCTAAGTGCTAAGTTTTTTTGCTATGTATTTTCGTCTCTCCCTTGACTCTCTATCTTATGTTCCTTATATACTCGTCTCGAGGCGGTTCCCTCTTTCCTCTTCTTCCCCTGACTCATGGTTATCGGTCTTGCAAAATATTCTATTTTTCTTCGATCTTCGAGATTATCCCTTGAAACTTGACATTTATCTTCGAAACTTGACATTTATCTTCTCCTGCGAAAATTAGATAAACCATCATAATATCCTTGGGCTCAATCTCATCTAAAACCGTAAGTGGGCCCTATCCGCGTTTTAGACCCCTTTGGGGCATTTTTTGACTTAAAAGTTTTTACGATCTTTCCAAGAGAAACCCCCCGGTACGACGTTGGTTTTGTAAATGATTCACATTAGTCTCATATAGTTGAGACAACTTCGGTGTTAAGTCAATTGTTTCCGTTTTATACAACCATTTGAGTTCATACGAGAAAACAAGTGTTTACGGTTTTTATCGTAAAGTTTCAACGGTAACTCCAATAGAGACCAAACAAGAGACTGTGTGATCGAGGTTCGAAATACGTATTGATCGGGACCAATACGGATGTTTCTGATCCAACTTGTCGTCAGGCGGGTTGGACACGGTTGCTTTGGTCGTTCCGTTGCTCGATCGTCCTTCCCGATAACTTGCCGTCCAATCCTTTTTGAGTTTTGCACAAGGTTCCAGCTGTGGTTTCTCGCGCTTTTTGTTTTCAAATGTTCTTTCAGAATTTTTTTGCCATTGATTCCGTTGTGACCGATTTTTACCCCAACAACATACATGGAGATATCAAGTCACATGTCATTTATCAAGATGTTTCAATGATGGTGCAGAGTGTGGACATATTTAATGGCTTGATCTTGTTAACATATTATCGGTTCATACAATTCTTGGAATGGACTTGTTGGATCAGTGTCGAGTTAAATGGATTGGAAAAATGTCAAGGTAGCTCTACGAGATGAAAGAAATATGGTAGTTCGGAAAAAAATGAGTGAAGCAATTTGAATTTCAGTAGTATTAGCAATAAGAACAGAACATATGATCAAGAATATGTACGAAGTACTCTTAGGAATGTCATGAATCCATAAGTTGAGAAAAAGAGAGGTATTGGCTAAATTTCAATGTTAGTAAAATGGCTATAGAAGCAAGGTTTTCAAGGAAGTTGAGAAAGTGAGTTATCATAAAAACTTGAATTGGGTTCATGAGTGCAGTGTATGAAGAAATCTTGGACGGATCAAAAATGGTATGACCATTGCAATTGGCCGAGGAAGAAGAATCCACCAAGAGCAGAAACTTTGTTGGATTAAGTGGGTAAGAATCACCGTTAATGAAGGAATATGCAAGTTGGTTTAACCATTCAATGGTTTGACGGTAAAGGCTGTGAATATGGTGGACGACATAATGCAAGGAAAGTTTTACAGTTCAAGGAGGACTGTAGATGAATTTATCGATGTTAGTGGCAATCCAGCTAGGAGTGATTTTTCATGGACACATATTAGATTGGAATTTTGTGTTTTATGAATATGATATCGCCTATTTGTCTTGACAACTAAGGAAGCAAAAGGATTGGATGCATTGCTGAAGATGTTGTGAAGGAAGGTCTTTATGGATAATTGGAGTGCACAATGAGGAATTAGGTGATCAAGTTGAATTCAGACGATCATATCCGTCCAAAGAATATGTGGCAGTCATGCGTTTTGGGATTCTAAATCAACCTAGAAGAAGCATTTGTCATTGGCATAGTCGGTTGCATCAATGAAGGTGACTCGAGTATCGAGATGTTCCGGTCAGATCTATTATATTGGAAAAAAGTGGAGGAGGAATGAAAACCTAAGTTTTGAAGTGATCGAGGGAAAGTGGAATGGAGGAAACCCAAGATTAGTTTCAGTAAGCGGTTGAAATGCATGGAAGCAGGTACATGCAACGAGTTCAGAGTTGTTTCAATCTCTAGTTATTAAACAACTGGTCGAGACTAAATTTGAGGAAAAAGTCATCTTAAGTGGGCGAGAGTTGTAACGACCCGCTCATGGAGTATTTTTAATTTTTAAGGAAATAAATCGTGAGAAGTTTAATTCTATAAGGAGCATATTTTTCTAAGTGTAGAAACACTTGTATTATGAAGGTTAGAAGAATAATTGTACTTTGACTAAGTGTCGATCTTTAGTGAGCTCATGTAACAAATTTGGAATGGTGTGAGTGAGGGTAAACCGATCCCGAACAAGCAGAGCATACATAAGGAAAGATCAAGACCACAAGGCTAATTAAGGAATGTTCGGCTACTGGACAATGCATGTTCAAAGTAAGGAACTTTGAGTAGCCATCATTGTGGGATTATAAAAAACAAAGGTTGGATATGTGGGAGTCAAATAAGGAAAAAATGATAGAGATCAAGCCAAGCCATTGAATGGTGACCTTTGACCAAAGCCAATACGAAAACAACACTAGATGTCCGGCTTGGTGGCAAGTCCATGAAGTAGTATAAAAAGAGAGCACTTAACTCTCATTTCTACACACAACCAGGAAAAAATGAGTTTAGAGAGAATTCATAGCAGAAATGAGTTGGTAGAGAGAGGAAGTTCGATAAGAGGAATCGAACGAGGATGAGCTAAAGAATTCTTCTCCACAAATCTCTAGGAAGTTTAGAGTATTCGAATCCTAGAGATTTATATAAGGTGAGGGTGTGATACGTGGAAGCTTAATGATTTATATTTTGGTCATAGTTGGTTGTTAAGATGAAGATTATGCGTTACGGAAATTATCTATGGAAAACTCGTTCTTCATTCTTCGAGGTGGTTCTCAAGGATTAAAATAACGTTGTACGTGTTACTAGGATAAGTGCATGTTATATTGTGTGTGATGATGTTATGTTTATACAAACGAACATAGAAATGATCTTGAAAAGAATTGATATATTAAGTGGAAAATGTATAGAAATTAATTAAGGATGTGATTAATTAATTAATTAAGGAAAGAACGGGAATAGACGAATGAACTTAAATAAGAAAAATACATAAGGAAATTGAATTAAATAAGTAAAGTATGTTTTGGTTTGAACCGTGTATGTTGGCTTCAACTATTATTGACCTTCGGGTCGCATGTTTGGCTTTGGCCGCAGGTTTAGCTATGGGTTGTAATGGAGTGATGGTTGCATGTTTGGGTTATGCCACAAGTTTGGCTACAACCACAAGTATGGCTTCGGCCGCATGTTTGGTTTCAACCGCAGGTTTGACTTTAGCCGCAAGTTTGGTCACGACCGCAGGTTGATGGACCTTCGGGTCGGAATGTTAGAAAAAAGATAAGTAAAATAATGATAGAATTGGATGCTACATTGTTAATTTTGAATGCATGAAAATGATTAAGTAATAAGAATAACGACATAGAAGGAATCATGGAAAATGGTTGCTAGGCTGTTAGAATGGAACTAGAAATTGATTGATTGATTATTGAGTTGCATGTAGATGGGTTTTGATCGTCTTCTGAGTAATTTTGTATACTCGTGTTTCCTTTTGCGATGCATGTAAGGTTGATTTTTTGTACCGGAGTGGTGAGGCTATAAAACTGTCGAAAAAGAGTATTTTGACTTTGTGTAATGTTTTAGGAGTTTTATAAGATAGTAAAAATAAATCCACTATTTAATCTTGTGTTTCATTAAAAAATGTTAGTGTTTCCTCTTTTCAATGTTAAGAATTTAATTGGATCTTTATTTAGAATCTTCAATATTCATACTTCTGGATTGGAGTGTGTTTTTCAAGCAACCTCTAGAAAAAAGTACATGAGTTGCTTTTAGCGAAACATACTCAAAGAATATTACTCATTCTGTTTTATATTAAATTTATCTTTTTTAATTTCAAAAAAAAATGTTACTCTACTATTCCACATGTAATTTTGTACATTACATTCATCTTTTACCTTCTGAATAATCGATAGATTTTTATTTTAAATCATTTTCATTTAATTAACCCATACATTAAATAAATGTACATTAGTGTATTATACAAGGTTTAATCTCCGTAAAAAATTGTCAGAATGACACTTACAATGAAAGAATGTATTTCTTCATTATATAATCTACATTAAAGAGAGAGAGAGATCATTATTTCACCAGCACTAGTGTTTCAAGTTCAATAATAGAGCTGGAATAAGGTGTGGGTAAAAGAGCAGAGTGGTATATTAAGTGATTGGTGTCTGAGCATACAAACACTGCCAAGTTCCTGTAACCAAATGTGGAAGATATGGCTGTCTAGAAGATGTAGTAACAGACAAACTCTTAAGATATCAATGAAAATTGCATTGTTGCATAAAAGGGTGACTGTAATCAACGTACTTCTCCCACAAAGGTTTGTACTTCTCCATCCCGATCTTCAACCACGGCTTTAAGTTTCCATTGAAAGTGAAGAACAGCTCCTTGTCTATCACACGAGCATCCACATTGGCGTATCCCAATCCCAGGACATGCCACGATGCCTCAAGTGCGCTCAGTTAACCCGTAAAATGTCAGAAGCCCTGGAGGCAGTGTCCCAAGTTTCCACAAAGTCCGGTCGACGTTCTTTTCTTGCCAGTAGTGGTATATCCCGGTCACGTTCCTCTTCCTCCACTCAACTAAATCAAAGACGTTCATCCCAAAGGCCCACCCGCACGCATCTGGATCGAAGTGGGAGCGAATTAGTGGATGGGAATAGTTCAAGTACTTGTGGTACCGGTGGAACGTCTCCATGCATGTCTCAACAGCCCCATTCACGTTTCTGTTCAAATCGATTGAGAAAAGAGCAGAAAGGTCCTTCTGTACTACAACGTCATCATCAAGAAAGACCATCTTCTTCAGCGCAGGAAACACTTCAGGGATGTAAAACCTGAGATGATTGAGCATGGAGAGATACTTGGGGTTTCTGAACTTGATTGGCGTGCGTCCATCGTCGTTGTGTCCAGAGAAATAGTAGCTTTGGGTATCAGAGTCTTGGAGCTGCTTGAGTACAGGGACGTAAGAAGCATTAAGCCATTTGAAATCCTCAAACTTCTGAACCTCAACAGTGACACCCTCTGAGGTTGTCCATGTTCATAGCAAACCATGACTTCATCGCAGCATAGTTGATCTCGTTAGTGACAAGATGAAAGACGACTTTCTCAGGGGACTTGGAGTTGAGAGCAGTGGAATTCACCACAACTGAAGTAGCAACAATGTTATCAGAGAAGACACAGAAATGGTAGAGACTGTTATCGGTGAGCTTAGAAGCCACAGCATAGCTTCTCTCCGTGAGCTTGCCCCTGTAACTCAGAGTTCTGAAACCACTCGGTAGTGAGTCGAACACCAAGGCAGTAGAGACTCTTGGGCACTTCCTCAGCAGCAATCTGAGCATACTTAGCACTCTTCTCAGTGACAGAACTCATCTGGCCTTCCAAAGACTGAATAGTAGCCTTGAGCCTCATGATCATAGTGGCACTGTCGTAATGAAGCTGCTGAGCTTGGTAAAGCAAGACAGCCATGTCGCGGATTGTGGGTTCAGAGTCAAGCACCGTCAAAGGACGTCTGGAAGCAGCAGCAGTGGAGAGAAGCAGCTGGGAGTTGCGGATCTGAGCGCTAAGGTCCCAAGCGAACTGAAGGTTTTTACTTTCTTTGGCAATGACAACAAAGGCTTTAGCTAAAGCAATCTGGTCGTTAACTTGGGCGAGCAAAAGGAGGTCGGGCTCAACATTTCTTCAGTCATGTTCATGCCTTCTAACAAGCTTTTCATGGCGGTATCTCCGCTGGTAACAAGAACGGTTCTAAATTTAAACTAAAGTAAAAAGAAGAAGAGAGGAGGAGAAGGGAAGAAGAAGAAGAGATATAACCTCGGGAATGGAGGGTCTTGGTTCGATTTGAGTAGCTTTGGAGAGAATGAGGATGAAGAGGGTGACAACGATGGCAGAGAGAACCCACCATACGACGTTAGAGATCTTCCTCCGCCCTCCCGCCCTTCGGAAATCTAACCTCTTCTCCTATTCATACTGAAAAGCGCGCGGCGAGGTGAGGAGTGATTGGAACCCTAAACCCAAACCGGAGCTCAGAATCTGATTTGATTTAGTGGCCGAGAGTGATCAATTCCGATTCTGGGAGCCGAGCACGCCATCTTTTTTCCTCTCCTCTCTTTCGCTGGAATGAATTAAAAAATATTAATTTAAAAAAATATGAGAGCTCAAAAGACATGTGTACCTTGTTTCTAATTACTATCTCCTCTCGCGACACCAAGTGTCGGTTTTTTGAGACAAATGGTCCGGGTAGTTAATGACATCAATTCACCATTGAATGCATCCAACAATCTGAACCCTTCTCTTTCTACGCGACACCAAAATCTTCGCCTCTCCTCTTCATTCATAGAAGTAACTTAGTATTCTTAGGCGTTTTCAACCTTCCTATGGTGGGCCATATTAGTCTTCCATTAAAAGTTTGGAGACAAAGCGTGAGCTCTATTGGTAAGGAGGGTGGGTCCGTGTTTTTTTTTTTTTTTCTTTGAATCAGAGTTTTGGCCTTACGGGAAGAAGCGAAACAAGCTATCAATGGTTTTGCCTAATAAACCGCTAGGAATAGATATCAGATACCCATTCGAGGTTTGATTCATATTTAATCCCGGGTATGGGATGTTCAGAGTTAAAATTCTATAATCCCTGTACAAATTTTGGTTTCGATCGGGTTCAAGTAATTCATTTAAATTTTAATGAATTTTAAAATTTATATATATTTTAAATTTCTCAAAATTAAAAAGTAAAAATAATATATAAAATATAATTTTCAATAATGTATGTTAGAATCACTAAACTTAGCATGAATTTGAATATTTGGATGGATAATTAATAGATATTTTTAAGTGTTTTAAATGTTGGGAAATTGCCAAAATACTACTTTCTTTATACCACTTTTCAAAAATACCTTAATCATTTTTACCCTTGTTTTTAAGAGGAAAAAACACACTTATAACCTTTGGGTTAATTAATCTAATACTTAGGGTTTAGAGTTAAGGGGTGGTGTATGGTGGGGGTAGGGTTTAGGAATTTAAAATTTAGGATTCTAATTAATTTTAAAAAAAATTTGCCCCTTAAAAAGTGATATTTTTGAAAATGTCTTTTTAAAGAATGTAAAATGAAAAGTGGTACAAGGAAAGTGGTATTTTTGAAAATTTCCCTTAAATGTTTTGAGTTTTGTTTAACTATTTTGAATATTTATTTTTGACTATTTGTATATATTTTTAATTATTTTGAAAAAACTTCAAAATATCATATTTAATTTATTAGAGAAGTTATTTAGGATGATCCCAATTTTTTTTATCACAAATATGGTACACAAGGGACAAAATGACCGAAATATTTTATTAAACAGGTAAATATACAGTTACACATATAGTTAACTAATATAAACTTATGGTTTAGATTTGAGGAGTAAGGTTTTGGAAGTTGAGGTTTAAGATTTTAAAAAAAACATTAATAAATCTAAAAATAAAAATAAAATTTTGAAAAATAGTTTCAAAAACAAATTTTCAGATTGCAAAATAAAATTTTGAAAAAAAAATTGAAAAATGAATTTGAAGAAAATAAAAAAAAGTTTTGAATTTCAAAAAGGTATTATCGAAAATAATAATAATTATTATTTTTATTTATTATTTTAATAATTATGTATATTTAAATAGAGAAGTACCGATAGACCTAAAAGGGTTTATGTCATCAAAATAGCGTTTTAAGAAAAAATGAGCAAAATAATCTTTATTAAGAGTGTGAATATACATTTATACTCATTGGGTTAACTAATCTAGACATAGTGTTTAGAGTTATGGGGTGGGGTATTGGAGATAAGACTTAAAATTAAAAAAAAAGTAAAAAAAAATTCATTTTTGAAAAATAAAAAGGTCTATTTTGGTCATTTTTCTTTGAAGTCTAATTTTGTGATAAAACTTTTAAAAATGTTTATTTGAGAGATTTACCCATTTAAATATCTATAAAGTAAGGGTATAAGAGATTTTCACTTTTTTAATAAAACCTCTTTTGATCATTTTCTTTCTTGTAGGCTATTTGGGTGAAATAACCTATTTTATGATCATTTGAGAGAATTGTTATATTTTTATATTATTATAAAAATAATGTATATATTTAAGTATATAAATCTAATTTAGATGTATTCGGATTCTAGAAATATTTCGGTTCGGATCGGGTTCAGTTTCGCTTCTTTTTTTATCAACATAAACAGACTCAACTAACACTCTGCAATCTAACTGGTAACTTCACATTCATATGAACGACAAAACACGATTGTTTCCTGGCACTTCGCCCGAAGACTGTCTGCCCTTGTATTTTGTGTTCGGGGTATGTGAATGAACTTTGATTAATTGAAGCTTCCTCGTAATATTTTGATGTCTTCCAAATAAGTTGCAAAAGCAGACCATTCTTCTGATGTTAAAACCATCTTCACCAATTGAGAATATTTTGTTGCAAAAGTGACATGATATTGTCGTAAATTCTTCATACATTTTATTGCCCAAATGAATGCTTATATTTCTGAATGTAAGGGTGAAAAAGGCTAGCTCTTGTAATTCTTGCCCCATAAGTTCATCAAAACCTTATAAAGTATTATACCAGCCTGGCCCGTGTGAGGATCCTGATCTTTCCATGACTCATCTGCAAAACACCATCAACTCGGAATGGAAGGTAAACTTGTCACCTCCGCGTCCCTAGATTGAGTGACCCTTTGTGTAATCGATGGAATGTGCCTCATTCGAAAGTACTGATTCTTTTTCTACCAATTTAAGAGAGTCCTGAGGATCAAGATATATGTTGCTAAAAACCTTGTTACTTCGTCCTTTCTAGAGATAACATAAAATCAATGCAAATTAATGATTATCTATGTGTGGGGAAACCCTAATACAGATGATCCATATTGACGAAACGTGAAGGAGTCATTAAAATGTCTGGATTCGATGGAATCTTTGAGAAATCCCAAACTTGGACCATTGGAGAGCATACAAACAACACATGATTGATTGATTCCTCGGCCGCCCCACATTTAGCACACTGAATATCCCCTTGTATCCCTCTTACTCGCAAAATTTTCCTTACCGATATACAACTGACACTATTTGCCACAAAATATTTTATCTTCGATGGGCATCTTATTTTCAAGGAATGAGCCTTTAGAGGATTGAAAGCGGGTACATACTTTGGCAGCATCTTTTCTCTGTCTGAATTTACACGTTCCACTTGATAACTTTACCGTATATTTCCGATTCTTCGTGAAATGCGATTCATCCTGATCGACCATCTGAATCTGACTTAATGGTATGCTCTCGATAATATTTTCATCATGTGGATCAACCAAAGTTTAACTTGCATGTAGATTCCATGTCCTTGATGTTGTATTGATGAGAGAGTCCACTATAAGATCAGGGTAAAGGTTGAGTTGATTACTGTTTGCTGGTCTCGAGTGAGTGGTTAAGAGCCAAAGATCATTCCATACTGAAATAGATGATCCATAATGTGCCATCCATATGACATAGAGTAAGATCTAATCATTTTTAGAGGTGTTGCCTTCCGGAAATACCGGCCTTTAAACCCTCGAGAGATTACAGTGTTTGGCTTCTATATCAAACGCCAAAATTGCTTTCCCAGCATTGTCGTATTTGAATCGTGAGATATTTAAAACCTAAAACTTCTTCATCCTTGTGGTGACATAATTTTCCCATGATTTCCAATACATACCTTTAATATTTCCCCCTCAACTCCACCAAAATTGTGCCACCGCACTCTTTAATTTCTTCATAACAACCTTTGGTAGGTGGGTAACAAGACATTACATGATTTGGTAAGAGAAGTAACCACTGACTTAATAAACATCTCCTTTCCCTCTTTGTGAGAAATTTAAATGCCCATATGTTAAATCTATTGGCTTAGATGTTCTGGCATAAAACAAAAAATATGAGTCTTTGAACCCCCAAGATTTCTGGCATTTCCATATATGAAACCCATCCCACCTATATTTGGATCCCTAAAATGTCTCGAAGCTCTTGTTGAAAGGGTTCTTCGAACTTATGACCAAATTGAATTGGAAGATTCCTGGAAATTTTATCAACTGACCAGACACTGCCTCATATTCCTTCAATATCTTGAGAATAGTCTGGCAAAAGAATAGGTTATTGATAAGTCATCATATGTACCACTTTTAGACCATGTTAAAGGTCCTATTTGGAGCATATTATGAGTGTCTAGGAAGTGTTTCAGAGTCTTTTCAAGTTAAGTACAATTTTAGACCATGTGTAGAGATTATGAGGCTTTCTGGAGCTTGGAGAGAGAGAGAGAGAGAGAGAGAGAGGAACCTCGTAGCTGGTCAAGATCAGAATAGTAGGAGTTGAGACATAGCAAGGCGTCGATCGAGGATGCACTCGACTTAAAGCTCAAGTCACAAGAATACGAGATTTCCCCTAGACGAGTTTTACCTAGTTTATATTATCTTTTGCTGGTGTTTTATACAACGAGAGCTCTTTTACAATTTAGTGATTTTCATAGCAAACATAGTAGTTTTAGGGGAGAAGATCAAGATTTCTTTCAATTTTTGTATTGGAACCCCAATATTCTATCCCTAATATTTGCATTATTTTATGTTTATGATTATGTTATGCTTAGCTATGACTGAGTAGTTCTCTTGTTAGATTCAAGGTTTATTAATTGTTTTGACGGATTAGCCAAACAATAAAATTGCTAGGGTGATTATTAAATCTATCATCACAATTGTGCTTATTGCTTATGTTCTTGAGTAGCTAACTAGAACCTTCATATTAGAATAATTGATACTGCGAGAGTATGATAGTTACCTGAACAAATTATGTTGAGCTTAAGTTTCTAGGGATAATCGAAAGATTAGTCTAGTAAATCTAAGTGAACATATCAAATCTGATCGTTTAATGCTTGACTAAGAAAATCGACCAATGTCGTTTGCATACCATCGATCGACGGTGATTCTTCTGAATTTTCATACGAAAGTTGTAGACTTTGAGCTTAGCCTTAGATAGATATAAATTATATCTTTACTTATGAAATTTGTGTTCTATGATTGAAAACCCTTTGGCTATAATACAATATAATTCACTACCTGAAAACCCTAGATCTAGCTATTTTCCTTAGTTGTTTACAAACCAACTCATTTCTTATTTACTAGTTACTAAAGTTTATTTAATTCACTAGCATAACTAAGTTGATTATCAAATCTATTGTGTCCCCTTGGCTCTCTATGGATTCGATCCCTAAGTACTATAGTGAACCTCTTATTTGAGAGATAACAGTAGTTCTAGGGTAATTTGAGCATATATCAAATTTGGCGCTTTTACCGGGAGAGCAAGGATCGCCATTAGATTTGTTTTGGCAAGTTTTGTCTAGGTTTTCATTCCAGTTTACTTACAAAAATCTTTTTCTTTTGTCTTTCAGGTGCATGCCCAACAATACGCAGAAGCAACAAGGAAAAGACTTAATTTTCTCAGACCTAGTAGCATGCCAGCAATACCAGAAGCACAGGAAAAAGACTTAATTTTCTCAGACCTAGTAGCAAGCGAACATAGCATCCACATGGAGAGACGACTAGCATCGATCGACACCAACAATTCTTCATCGATTGACGCTCATCTGCCGACATCGATCGACACCAGTACTGAGACATCAATCGACGGTGATTCTTGATTGGAGATGGTTGCAATGCTGATCGTGATTAGGAATGAGAGAGGGGACATGTATGACCTTGAAGGTCATATGGCGTAATGCAACATGTCAGAAAATTGATGATCAGGGTAGTGTAATCCCTGAACCAGAAGAGCTGCTGGTAGCTGAAACTCAGGCTGCTCAACCCAGAACGTTGGTTGACTATTATTCGTCCAATCAATTCTAACGCCAACAAATCTGCTATTCATTCCTATATCTTTCTAGAGGAAAGATTTTGAGCTGAAGCCAGTCTATTTCACACTAGTGGCGCAAACACCATTTTATGGAAATTCCATGAGCACCCTATGGATCATTTGGAGCAATTTGAGATCTTGTGTCTGCTATCAAGGCTAATGGAGTCCCTGAGGTTAATATTATATGAAAACTCTCCAAGTATTCGCTTGTTGGAGATGTTTCATATTGGCTTAAGCTGAGGATTTGTGGAGTAGGAATTGCTTCATTCACACAAGAGCTTGCAGAGGTTTTTCAGAATATTCTGGATCAGATTCAAATCCTACCAAAGAACTGCTCACACCATGGATTCAATGAAGCGCAACTTCTCAGCACTTTCTCAGAAGTAGAGAGTTGTCATACACGATGGCTTTAGGACCACAACCAGTGAGGAAAACTTCTGCCTAGGATTCCAGAGAGGCTACTATATTGACAGAGAATTTGTAAACTAGTAACACCACCAAGAACAGTAATCATGAGAGGAGAAAATTGACCCCTACACTTACCAAGGATCAAATGGAAGAAGCAAAAGCTAAGTTAGACAATGTTCAAAGGTTTCTGAAGAAGCAAGTTAGCTTCACAGAAGGTGTAGAAGCTATAAGATTTGACAATGAGAAAGAAGAAGAGGATGTGAACTTTGTTGTAAATGGATTCCAAAGATATAACTAGAGTAAAATAAACTTTTATGGCAATGGTCAGATGAGTAACTACAACTAAGGATCACGACAGTAGAGACCCTACAACAGCAACAAACCCTATGGAGCTTTTTATTATCAGAACACCCCATCATATACCCAGGAGAACAAGATTGAAACCATAACTGATAAGGTTCTGGAAGGACAACAGAAGATGACAGTGGATTTCAAGGAAAAGATTGATGTTGTCTACGCCAACCTCAACACTAAATTTGAAGCTCTCAACACCCATGTGAAGAATTTGGAGAATCAAGTTGTTCAGACCAGTGAGGCAGTGAGGAGACAAGCATCTTTGATCTAGAAAAAGATTGAGGATTGAGAGAAGCATCACGTCACTGCTATCATTAATCATGATATTGGCAAGTTGTGGAACAAATTAGGCATTAGGAGGAAGAAATTTGTGAGTGTCCCTTGTCCTGTTCGAAAGACCATCGATCGACAACCGAAGCTAACCTTCGATTGACAATACTTGAAGAATCGGTGTACGAAGAGATATACATCGATCGACAGTCGGATCCTACCATCCGTTGACGGCCGATCGAAACAGAAGTATGTCGGTTGCCAAGCATAGACATGAGCTTAATATATATTCATAGGAACTCGAATCCCACCCTACACAAACTCAGACAGACAAATAATTCAGTCCCTTCGGTAATTCAGAAAGCTATGGATGGACATACTAGAAGAAACAAGAAGGTCCCTAAGGGCATCTTTAGTGGCAGTACCTCAATAAGTATCTTCCCACTAAATATATATATAATATTGAAAAAGTTGGAAAGAGAGACTTTTTTATGTCAGAATCGATTCGTTGGCAAGGTACTCTTGACCAAAACATGAGAAACGTTTTTACACATGTCCATTTATAAATGGTTAATTGTTAAAAAGAAAATAAAACAAATTTGCATAATCAAAAGCTAATATTTTATTAATTTTGGAGAAACCCAATCGTTTAACACCACTAAAGATGCTCTAAGCATCTTAGATGGGAAGCTAATGAAAAAAGATGCGATAGCTTTACCAGAGAGTCCTTAGAATCCCTTTATAAACCCCATTCGAGGAAGCTTATTACATTTAAAGATTGTGGACGTTCTTCAGAGAAACTAAGGAGACTGATGAGGACATTGAAAGAATGTTAATTCATCTAAGGGAGAAGCATAAATCATAGGGTTAAGATGAAGAAGAGAAGCGACCCTTGAAATTGTGGTTGTTCCCTACAACATCAAGGGACATGACTACCCTCACCCACTCTAAGACACTGGTTCTTCAGTAAGTATTATGCTAAGAACCATAGCAGAGGTGCTCAACTTAAAGGTGGAGCCTTCCAGTAATTCATTCACTTTGTGGATTGCTCTAAGGTAAATTCAGGAGGCATAGTCAAAGACCTCCAAGTGCCAAATCAGTGATGCCCTAATTCCTGTAGACTTTCATATCTTGGTCGTCCAAGTGGGAGCATAATTCATCCATGTTACTTGGAAGAGCTTTCATGACTACTGTAGAAGCACTATGTGACATGAAGACAAACAAGTTGTATCTATCCCTTATTGATCAAAATCATTACTATGAACCTGTTCAAACTAGAACCAAACTGCTCTCATTGATTTATTTCATGAACCAGGCTTGTTGCCACGTGTTTCTGCAATTTCGAGCAAAAGAATAAGTCGGAAGATGGAGCATTGATCGACACCCAGCCCACACAATTGATCGATGATGTTATCCAACAATCGATCGATACCCACCCTTGACATCGATCAACGAGAACCCTGACCTTGGACATGATACGACTAATCCAGATTACGACGCTTCTTCTCTTGAAGAAGAAGAAGCAATTGAGTATCATGCTCTTGCACTAGAGGAAGCTGGAAATTCTAGAGGATCCGATGAACATGTATTGTGACATCGATAGACGGTACCCCGATACCATCGATCGACGCTAATATGGAAGAATACAATGAAGATTATGGTTATCTCAGACTAGATGAGTTTGGAATTATGAGGGATCCAGAAGGATATTCACGGGCAATGGATGGACGAATTCTCAATGTACCTAAGAAGGATGTAGCAGGACATACTCGCAATGGCCAATGGATCAGTAAATCCTTTCAGACAACACCAACATGACAACCCTGTAGATAACACCAAAGCATTCGATCAGCGCAACACTGCTGCTATCGATCGACACTCATCCCTAAGAGGACTTTTCCGGTTACAGATCAGAACCTGAAATGTTTGATCCAGAGAACTTTGATTATGGGGAAGAAAGAGATGAGTATGGCGTCTACAAGGACAAATATGGCAATGCACGAGCCATAGATGGCAGAATCACTAATGTGTCAAAGGAAGACATCAAAGATATTCTTCAGAGAGAAGCCATCATTGGACACACTTGTCTTTGTTTGCCAGAGTATGCCAAGAATTTGAGGAGACCAGGCAATCAACTGACTACTACAACAGAGCAGAAGTCGATGACATTGGTACAAGGAATTTACAAAGAACATGAGATGTTAATGGATGACTAATACAAGAGGATTGATGATATCTATTACCCATTCAACAACAATATTAGTTGGTTAACCACATGCATGGAGGAGATGAAGCAAAGATGGACTCTACTCATCAGATATTTCAGAGACGAACACGAGAATGGAGCAGAAGAAGCACCATCGATCAATGGACGTGCTCAACCATCAATCGACATTTCACGAGGACTATTTAGACAGTGCTGGTAATTGAGATGCTGCTAGAAGATAAACTTGAGGGAGTATATGAATCTCAAGACATGATGATGGAAGATATCTCCAGGAGATTGGAAGATATATCCAGGAGATTGGATGACATATCCATACCTACTGATAGCAGGATTGGCTGGTACACAAACGCATTGACAACCTCGAGGAAAGAATGAGTCATATTGAGAATCAGCAAGGAGAACATGGACATCCAAAGAACCAGAGGTGATGAAGCAATAATTAAGAAGCTTCATTGGTACCTAATTTCGGATTGAGCAAAGAAGATGTGGACACTTGTTTTCAAACAAATGATACTCTACACCCAACTTAGTCCAAAAAGTGCTAAACGTCAAGCTAATGACTATAACCAAGCCTTGAGTGGGGGGTGAAATCCACTCTTTAGTAAGTTTTAATTTTGTTTTTATTTATTTATTACTAATTTTGGATTTTGTTGATTTATTGCAGGTTATATGCCAAAAAAAATTAGATAAAAGGAAGTTCGAGATCCACCATCGGCGACACCATCACACCACCATCGGTCAACGAAAAAAACCTACCATCGGTCAACACTCATTAAGCTATTTACTTATGATATAATTTTTCCCACTTAAACGAGATGTGATAACATAGGAGACAATGTTATTTAAGTCTGGGAGTTTACTGATATTGCTTTCTATTTTGAGTTTTATTATATGTGGTTTATTGGATTTTATTGAGTCAGAAAGGGATTATGATCAGTTTAAATTTTGTACTTATTATCTAACCAGTCTATAACACCATTCTAGATGTGTTGATTGCAGAGATTACTAGAGATACCAAAGTGGATCATCCTACCATTATATCGCACTTCCTTAGAATTTTTGAAGGAACCGAAGCTAACCTCCAACCCAATTTGAATTATTTGCTTGCTTTGGGGTTTAGCATACATTGGATTGGATTCCTCTTGCAAGTCGAGAAGGTAAAAAGTTTGGTGCTTCTGATTCTCTTCTCACTCTCTCTTCGGCATATATAAAAACTATACACAAGATTGAGATAATTTTCCTGAAATATGTAGAGGGGTAGGTAAATTACCTATGACCCCATTATCTAATTCAAAAAGGAATGATAAGACATTATGGAAGTGAGAGATAGGTAAATTACATGTGATCCCACTATTCGCTTACACCTTGTCAAAAATAAAAGATAAAAGAGAGAAAAAAAAAGATGAAGAAGATGGAATGTATCACTATCATTGATTCATTGGACTTCTAAAAAAAACAGATTCAGAGAAGAGAGAAAGAGGAAAGAAAGGGATCAGAGAAGACTGCATGTGTATTCAGATAATTGCAAGGGTAAGAGTTCATGTGTCCTCTAATCGATAGTCCCAAGGTAAGACTTGCACTTTTATTTTATGCAAGAAATAGTTTAGTAGAGGGGTGAGTAATACTAGTATTTGCTAAGTTGTTGGAAGAATGAATTGGTTGCTATACTAGGATAAGATATATATATATATATAAAGTTTTTCTAAGATTGAACTTGTTTGATGTGGTTGTGACATAGTAAATGTGATAATGATAAACTAGAGATTTTGTGAGTCCTTGTGTTTTCAAACCTCTTTCATAGGTTTACCCTTGTTTTGCTTGAGGACAAGCAAAATGTTAAGTCTGGGGGAGTTGATAGGCCTAATATTTTTAACTTTAGAGCATGTTAGAGGCCTTATTTGGAGTATGTTATGTGTGTCTAGGATGTGTTTTAGAGTCTTTTCAGGTCTACACTACAAGAAATATTGGTATTGGTAGCACCCGAGGAAACGCTACTATAAGGTTTTCATAGCGTTCGAAGAACGCCGTGACAGCCGCAGCTATGGTAGACCCTCCTTCTATCGTAGCGTATTTTCGTGTGCTATAAAAATCAGAGATATTATAGCATTTATGTTTCGCTATATTAAAATGTTTTAATAACACTATAATTGTGTTATTATATGATTTACTATGGCATTTTTCATGTGCCGTAACATAATTTATAATGACAAATATATAATGCTATAATTAAAAATAAAATATTTTAAAAATAAATAAATTATTAAAATTAATTATTAATAATAATTAATTAAAAATAAAATAAGACAATTCAAAAAATAAAATAAAAATATTTATTGATTAAAATCAATATACAAATAATTAAAAACACATTAAAACCAAAAACTAATTAAAAATCGGTTTACAAATTAGACCGGTTCACATACAAACCGGGTCGAAAACAAAATCTAAAAAAACCCTAACTTCTTCCCACCTCCTCCGCACTTCCTCCCCAGCTCTGCCTCCTCCACCGCACAATCCCTAAATTCTTTCTCTCTATCTTCTTCTTTACCTTTGCTCTTCTTCTATTTTCTCTCCCTTCTTGTTACACAGATACGATCCTCCTTGGATCTATCAACAACCTCCGACTTGGCCTCTTCTTTTTAAAGCTTAAACCTTCGGTGATTTCATGAACTTTTGATAGCTTAGGAAGCCATTTAATCTAGCAAAACAAGAACATGGGCACATTAGGAAGACCAACATATTAACCCAGACATATTTTTTATTCATCTCTGCAATGAAATCATGGACCCAAAGTCATTAAATTTACCTAAGAACGTTCTCCTATGTTGAGGTCAGCAGCTTTGTAACCCTAATACTTCACCTTCGGAGCCTCCAACCTCTAGAGCATACGCCTCTGTTCGAGTATCCACCTTTGTTCGCTTACTCCAGTCTCATCGCTCAATCGAAATTAACCTATTAAATCAAAAAGTAAAGTAAATCTGAGATGAACTTGCTAACAATGGGTAAATCTGAGATGAACTTCGAGATCTCGTACCCGTTCTTCTCCTCGAAACCCACCGATCTTCAACCGAAGGTTTCAAAAGGAGCGTGGTCGTGAAGCTTCCGAACTCTCTATTATCTCTCTCTCTCTCTCTCTCTCTCTCTCTCTGTTCTCTCACTCGACTCTCTTCTCAGAATAACGCAAGATGAGACAGAAAAAAAAAAAGAGAAAATAATTAATCTGAGTCGTTGATTCTATCTTAATCCAATGGTGCAAATGGTGATCCTATGTATTGTGGATCTGACTTAAAACAATTGACCAATGAAGAAGAAGTACGAGGTAACCAAAAGTTTTACTTCTGGCCATTAGATTAAAGTTAATCTATGGTCAAGATTGATCAATTAATAAGCTTGTTATTTCATTAAACAGTTATTTAATTAATTGTCATTATATGTTTGACGATTTTTTTATATAAAAACTAAGTATTCATCTACATTTATAAAAATAATAATATAAAATTAACAAAACAATTTGAAGTTAAATTGAACTAATACTATAAGATTAACAAAATGATTAGAGAGTTTTAGGGTTTAGGAGTATAGTGGTTTGGGTTTAGATCTTTGAGATTAGATTCTGTAATTTTTGATGTTAAATTAATAAAAAGATTGGAGTTTTAAGTTTCTTTAGATAGAATTTATGATATATGAGTAATGAAGGGTATATATATATATATATATGCATGTATAATATAGTGTTGTGTATGATATAGTTTAATATGAGATTTGTTGTTTAGGATTTAGAATTAATTATACAATTTGAGTTTAGTATATAATGGTGTTTAAGTTTTAAATTTATATTATAAATTGGGAAAAGTTAGATTTATGACTTGTATGTAAGGTTTAAGTTTGGGGTTTAGGGTATGAGATTTAGGGTGTAGATTTAAGATTAGTGTTTGAGATTTAGATTTTATATTGATAATAGGACTTAAATTTTGAGTTTAAGTGTAAACTGAAATTCTATCCGAAAAGTTTGAAGTTTTAAAGTTTATATTTAGAAGCTAGGGTTTAAACCCTAAACTTTAAACACCAACCATTAAAACTTAATATATTTTTTTCTAATTTAAACCTCATATCTTCATTTAGTATTTTATAAATATAAATGATAATTTAATTTTTATGGATAACTTTTTGATAAAATTTCATGTACTTGAATAATATTTTACATAGTATAAATTTATTAGACTTTCATATATAACTTTTATATTCCATAAACTATCCACAATACATAATCTTTTACATTATAAATTATCCAAATATATATACCAAGTCTCCTACTAACTAAACCTACTACATAACTTCAAAACTTGTAAAAGTACTTTGCTACTAGTCTACAACAGCTCCATATTCTGTTCTTCCAACATCAAAAACACACATCGAAGCCTGAAATCAAACCAAGCCTTGAAGTCATGTAACTGGTCCACTGTCTGTCCACATTAGTTAGCCCCTGTTTTGCTTTGTTTCAATCATACAAGATTACAGATTAAAATGTTCACTCACAGTAACTTTGGGATCGAAGAAGTACTCGAGGGTCAATGAGAAAAACCACACACAATTTCAGAGTGTTTATATTCTGTTCAAAGACGGAAAGAGTTACCAAATATATCAGAAATCACTAATACATATGAAAGAAAACTGCAACAAAATAAGTAACAGAAAGTTAGAAACAAAAGAGTAAAGATCATATTGGATACCAGTATTCCAGTCTCTGGAGATTTCCTTAGCAAGTTGCTCCCCTTCGTAATCATCTGAACAATTACAGATACAAACATAACTCTTACCATCGATAAGAAACCAAAAGGAGCCACTGAGGAATTTTGATTACCAAAAGGCTGTCAATGGTGAGTGGCAGAGAAACAAAGACAATACAAGATCAAGAAAATCAAAGAAATGGTTAAAGGAACCAGAATGAAGAATTTGGTAATCAAAGTTACAACTTCATGTCGGCATAAACCTGCCACACTTTAACGAGCTCATCCTCTGCTTCTCTCAGATCCGCTTTGGTTCATACCCTAATCTTGAGAGACACCTACAACATCAGAGTCAGAGACACACATAAGAACGCTAATAATCACCATGATTTTAAGTCTCGGGAGAGAGTGTATGCACGCAAGGTTGGTTCCAGAACTATGGATACCTTTTTTTTTGTCCCAGCCCTTCAGTTTTGGGTTTGCTAACATGTAATTAACACGTAGAGGAGCCCAGGCAGGAGCTTCTTATTCAGTGAAATTTGAAGCTTTTTGAGCCTGTACCATCCCACAAAATCTCATAAGTAAATTGCCAAGAACACACTTGAAGATCACAGCTCTCACTAATGAAAGTGATTCGTTCCCTTAATATCTCAACAGAAAAAAGATCAAGACAGAACACTAGGTTGCTTATAAGTTCATCTAAAGGTGATGATTTAATAACACACGTAGCTTCACCACTGGAGTTCATGGAGGAAAACAAAGTCAGTACCAAACAACATGAAATAGAGAGAGAGATAAATCAACAAAACAGAGGCAGTGCTGCTCTAAGCTTCACGCAAAGAGACAAATACAACAAGAACCATGAATCGATTTTTGAATACGAGACATCTGAAGCTTTCAACTTCCTACAACTTCAAACTTTTAAAAAGCCAAACCTTTTGTTGAAATGCCATTGTTGCTCTTCTAGAGTTTGATTCCGACGGTAAAGCATGATTCCGGTGACGACGAGAACTGAAGAAGACGGAGATGCCGGTTGTAAAGCAAGAACGCGCCAGAGAAGCTTGATTTGGAGTAGGTGCTACTGTGTTGTGGTTTTGTCACGGACTCAGCGATGGATGAGAACTCCGACGTGACAAACGACGATGACACTGTTGCGATGTGAAGAGAGCACGGCGGATTGAGGAGCGTAGACACGGCGGTGAGGCTCGAGAGTTGACAAGAGGTGCCACCGTGTTCAACTGCCGGTGAGTGGAGACCACAGAGTGGTGGTCGGAGCTTGAGATCGAGCAAAGGGGAAACGACGAGAGATAAAGAACTCTCTCTTTTTTTTTAAGAGAACAGATAAAAACCATAGCAAAAAAATAATTGTTATTTTTTTTACCCGGTAAGAAGTTAAAGGAAACCAAAAAATTGGCTTAAGTATTGGCTCCAAACTAATTTTTCAGCTATAGTAGTTGTTTTTGCTTTCCCGCTTAATGAAATTCTATCTTAGCACGGATTTAGTGCTACGATATAATTGTGATCAGATTTTGGTATTTTCGATAGCAGTTAGTGAATTCGTGCTACCGCGAAGTGCTACCAATACTCATATTTCTTGTAGTGCTAGGTACATTTTGGAGCATTGTAGAGATTATGGGGCTTTCTTGAGCTCAGAGAGAGAGAAACCTCGTAGCTGGTCAAGATCAATATAGTAGAGTAGAGATAGAGCAAGGCATCGATCGACGACGCACCCATTCCGTCGTTCGACAGTCAATAAGCAGAAGCCCAATTCAAAGAGTACCCAACTTGAAGCCCAAGTCACAAGAAATTACAAGATTGCTCATGGATAAGTTTTACCTAGTTTATATTATCTTGCTGGTGTTATTGCAAAGAGAGCTCTTTTACAAGTTTAGTGATATTTATAACAAACATGGTAGTTTTAGAAGAGAAGATCAAAACTTCTTTCAAACTTTGTATTGGAACCCTAGTTTTCTATCCCTAATATATGCATTATTCTATATTTATGATTATATTTGCTTACCTATTTCTGAGTACTTATCTTTTTAGATTTAGGGTTTATTTATGGTCATGACGATTAGCCAAACAATTGAATTACTAGGGTGATTATTAGATCTATCATCAAAATTGTGCTTATTGCTTGTGTTCTTGAGTAGTTAACTAGAATCCTGATATTAAGATAATTGATACTGCGAGATTATGATCGTTGCCTGAACAAATCCTGTTGAGCTTAAGCTGCTAGGGATAATCAAGTGATTAGTCTAGTAATTCTAAGTGAACTTATCGAATCTGATTGTTTAATGCTTTACTAAGAAAGTCATCGATCAATGTTGTTTGCATACCATCGATTGACGGTCATTCGAATTTGCACACGAAAGTTGTAGACTTTGAGCTTACCCATAGATAGATATAAATTATATCTTTACTTATGAAATTGTGTTTTGTGATACCCATTGGCTTCTATCCATTATAATTCACTACTTGAAAATCCTAAATCTAGCTATTTTCTTTAATTGCTTACAAACCAACAAATTCTTGTTTTACTAGCTCTCAAAGTTTATTTAATTACCTAGCATAACTAAGTTAATTATCAAATCAGGTGTCTGCCTTTGCTCTCTGTGGATTCGATCCTTAAGTACTACAACCGAATTATTAATTAATAGAGTAATCAGTGTTGGGGTCAAAAACGATCACGATGGAATCGATGTCTAAAAATTACCGCGTAAACTTTGTCTCTCTTTCAAATAAAAAGAAAAAAGAAACCGTCACATCTGAACTTCTCAATGCCCCACCCATTTCATCCTGGGGAATAGACCAGTCCATATAATCGTAAGATCAACCGCCTCGCTTCCAAGTCTTGTCGCCCGTGAGCGACTAGACACGTAACATCTAGTCGCCCATGGGTGACTAGACCCTTAACAAATTCTAGTCTCCCATGGGCACCCCGAGTCAGGTGGTGGGGGTGCAAGACCGCAGGTTGCACGCCAATATGCCTCCACCTCTTCAGGTTCAATGGAGTATCGTAAAAACTCAACCATCAGAACAACTTCATCGCCCAAAACTCGTAGGCTCTCGGAACAAAAGGGGAAGGCAATGCACCTCAGAAATTTTATTGTTGAAATTCATAACACGAAAAAAAAACAAAAGACAAGGGAAGAAGAGAGAAAAAGGTAATTCTACCTTGAGAAAGTAAAAGATTTGAAAAATTACTCCATATACTTATAAAAAGGGATCTACTATTAATCCTCGAACTTTTAGCCATCAATTCCGCTAAGCTTACCTTAACATTGCCTAATATTTTGCAAGAAAACACCTCGGCGATGCTTGAAAGCTGGGGGGCTAACTGTTCAGATCAAAAATGGTCACAACGGAATCAATGCCTACAATATTACCGCGGGAATGTTGTCTATGTTTCAAGTAAAGAGAAAACAAAGAAACCGTCGAATCCAAACTTCTCAACGCCCCTACCCATCTCGCCCCGGGGACGGACCAAGCTGTATAACCATAGAATCAACCCGCATGCTTCCAAGTGCTAGTCGCATGGGGGCGAATAGACACGCAACATCTATATCGTCCATGGGCGACGTAGAACCTTAAACAAAATTCTAGTCACCCATGAGCGAGTATACGCGGGTAACGTCTAGGCGCTCAATGGTCGACTAGACCTCATGAACAAAGGTTTTCGTCCCATGGCGCGAATAGACCGTATCCTCTTCATCACTTTCTCCTTTGGATCTATTAGGCTGGTCCTTGTTTCGTATCGATTGAGTTTCCGTTGAAGTTTTACGATAAAAATTGCAAGGACTTGTTTTATCGTAAAAACTTCAAGTCAATTGTATAAAACATTAACGATTAACTTAAAACACAATGTTATCTCGGCTATACGATTGGTTTACTATTTTCGGAACCCAGCATCGTGTAATCATACAAAGACAATTTTCCGAAAGAATCATAAAAATGTTTAAATCGCAAACGGCCCAAAAGGGGTTTAAACGAGATAAAGGTCCACTTACGATCTTAAACGAGAATGAGCCCAATTAAAATGACAGTCTACCAGATTTCCGTAAAGATAAATGGAAAAGAAGATAATTGTCAAGTTTCGAGAATAATTATGAAAAAATCCGAGAAGATAAGGAGATTTTTCGCGGAAGGAAAACTCGAATCAGGGGCGGAAAAGGAAAGACGACCGATCCTTCGAAGGCATATATATGAGAAGAAGGGAGGGGGACGCATACACACAGAAATTCTCAGCAAAAACTTATCACTTAGAAAAGAATTTTTAGGCAATTTCGTTTTTGCCTATCAAGATGCGACTCAAACTAGTGTTAGGGTTTAGGTGCTAGAAACTAGTAAACGCGATAGCTCTGTGGCCAAAGCTCTTAAAACCTGTTTGTATCATCGCAGTATTCTTACACGAATAATGATTCAATAAGATCTTTATATTCACTCGCAACTCATATTTAACTATCTTCCGTTTTGTTATTCATAATTTGATCACTTGTCGTAGCGCAACAGAAATCCGAGACCACAGAGAAAGTTAGGGTATTCTTAATTGATGGTGTAAATTTGGGGTTCCCACAGATTGGCGCTTAGAATGAGGGGCGTTACGGATCAAGCCGTGGACCCTTGGTCAAATATGGCTACAGACGCTCAGAACAATCAAGCAGCTCGCGACGGCAACCCCATTGAACACAACGTTGAAAGCACTCAACAGCAATTTCACGTCAACGCCAACGGAAACACTGCAGCGTTCGAGGAGGTAAGGAAGATGTTCTCCACTTTTGAAAAGAAGTCGAGGAACAAGAAAAGATCATGGGATCTCTCGCTAAACACGTTGAAATCCTAACAACGAAACCAGGGCCGTTCTCCCTCGTGGAACCACTAGAATCCGCAGAAGGAGACACGATTTCACGACTTCGCTCGACTGGCCCACCAACAGATAGAGGATCCCATTGGATCAAAACCCCGAGAGGTGACTCTTGAGGGGACACAACCAATCGTGGAAAATCTCCAACCCCTTGATTGACAATTTAGCTCTTCCGACATATTTGGTACAAGTACAGAAGGTTAACAAACATAAATGCCGCTTTAGTGATGATGTTGAATTTCAGTAAAGTGTGTTGTAATAGTTGAAGCTCTATCTTCAAATTTTGTATTCGGCTATTCCGTGTGGTAAATAAGATTCACTTTACAACCTAACAACCCCTTCTTCCTTTGTTGCTTATAATACATATGCCCCTAAATATTTGTTACATGATACGTGTTAACACATGCTAACCACAAATAAGTCACTCGTTTTGTACTAAACCATACATAACTTCTGAAATAGTATACATATTGATGATATAAGGTGGCCTAATGTGTTATCTGATGGTAGAAGAAACACAAGAAATTACTTCGAACTATAAGAAGATCCCAATTGACAAAATTTAAAATAGTACACGCGTATATAACCTAATTGTTGTGTAAGCAGTTGAAAGTTATTCTATATTATCAAATATAATAGTATTGAAATGACACAACTATTATAGATGACAATACAACCATATAAAATACATAGAAAACATAAAAATTTGGTATGGCGTGCGAGTAAACATTGAAAAAGTGGACAAAATAACATAGGGGTTCCATTCAACATGTCACTATAAGTAGCATAAGAGTAGAGAAAGAACAAGATACATGTTCCATCCAACATGTTACTATGGGAGTTGGTCGGGGTTGAACATTGAGAAGGCAGCAACTGCATGTTCTTTGCTGCATTTGCAAGTGACTCATCTATGAGTGAGGCGCATTGATTCAGGCTCTGTGTGGCATTAAATTACAGTAGCACAAGCATTGCCACATGAGATAACTCTTCGAAATGTAAACCATATACGTTAACTGTTATCCCCCCTCCTATACTATATATGTTTATCATATAGTATATAAACCTTAGTTACATCATACATCAGTTTATCTCCCACCCCACCCATCCCCTTCTCTCACACGGACCTAAAAACTTGTGTTGTGAAACAAACGTCTAAAACACAGACATTGGCATTCACATAATCATAATAAGCATTCAAGTCTAAATTTATATAGATCCAAGGAAACTAAACTAATTGAACTATGACAAATATCAATGGTAATCTATACTATTTACATGCATCATACATTATAGACCCATGTTCCCATCATCTATCAAGTTCTCCCCCAATCCACAAAAGTAGAAACTTATCTTTTAAGTCAAAGACAACTACCTTGATTTGTTCCTTTTGGTATAAGACCGCACCGCCGGTACCGTGAATAGTCCTTCGTAACCATAGTTTTGATTATCCAACTTCGGGCACTATCACCTATGTTAACTCCTGATTTAACCGTTTTCCTTTTCCAATTTTAATTCACAATCGTTCTCTCCACATCAATTTTGTTTTTCGCATGTGAAAAGACTGCAAGTGAAACTCACTTTTCGTTTCTATGATAAAAAAAGACACATCTTTTACCTTTCTACAGACGATAAAGATATTTTTGTTACATTTCATAACATTATATATTATATCATAGCATTTTAAATTATGCGTAATAACATAATTTCTCATATACAATAGACAAGTGCCCAAATTTCCCATTCAAAAACTATGCGCTTTTTGGATTAAAAAGGAAAAAAATCGAGTAAAGCGCAGAAGAAGAAATTCTTTTTCTTTTTTCAAATCAACATTCTTCTTCTGAGTCAATTACTGTGATCAGAGCGTGAGTCAAAAGTTTATTATTAGTCCCCATCATTGTCCATTGCTTCATAACCGGGTCTCAGATGATCTTCATGTCCTCTAAGACGTGAGGCTCTATTAGCTTCCAGAACAAACCCGAGTTTGTTCCCTGAAGTCCAATCCAGAAAACGTTTCCTTTCTTCTTAACCCGACATTCCATAGATTTAGCTCTGAGAGCCTTCACTACCTTCTCAACACCTTCTACACTTCCCTTCAACCTCAAAATGACATCTCCTGAGGATGTTCTATATCCACTGTACATATACCACATAAGCAAGTGACTCAGGTGAGAGCCACCGATGAATCAGTTTGGGAATCTCAGGTCGACCATTTGCCAGAAATTATCAGCGTAAAACCCGAAGCATGAATGAGAAATGGAGGAGAATTCGAACTGTATATCGTCTCCGGATGAGGCAACCATTCACGGAACTGATCATGTATGTGTTGTCTCAGTATCAAATGAGCTTGAGACTTGTCTCTGAATTCAAACATGATCTTGTGACTCTTCCTCTCTTTGTCTGATTCCACTCTCAAACCACCTAACAGCAAACCACCAATACCTCTCGCTGTCTTTGCTCAGCTTCATGCTCAACGGTTTCTTCACTTCTTTCTCACCAAGCTAAGGATATAATCAAGCTTTCCCATAAGCGGTGACTCGACTTCGTACTTCTTCAAACTCATCAGCTCATATATCTTCTTTGCCTTCACATGATTTCCAGAATCTAAGTATCCTTTCAAAACAGTGTTGCAGGATCCAGCATTCACATTGATTGCCACGTTGTTCTGCATTTCATCAAAAACATCCCCTGCTTTCTCAAGTTTACCTATATGAACCAACGAATCCAAGTATATGTTATATATAGTCTGGTTAGGTTGATATTTCTCCAAGCACTCAACAAAGCCATCTCCAGTTCTCATGTAAAACCCAAATCAAAGTACATTTTGAGTATCTCTATGTATGAAGGTAGAAGCTGCTTCTTCCCGCTTTCTTCAAACTCTTTCAATAGAGATTCCGCAAGTTCCACTTGATGTACTTTACATAGAACTCAATGATCTTGTGTATCCAGAAACTGTTGCATCCACCTAGATGCTTCTCCATCTCCCTAAATATCCCAAAGCTCTGGCAAAATCGCCGACTTTTGCATAAGCTTCCATTTTGTACACAAACGCTTGAGAAGGTATACCACAATCTAAAACCAAGCAATTCAAGCCATGTCCTCTCAACGTCTTCCACGCCTCCTTCCTTAGCATATGCTCTGAGTAACGAAACCATTACTTCTTTACTCTCCTCAAACCGGCCTTCCTCATCTCTTCTCTTAGATAGTTTATCCTCTCTTTGTCAACTTCTTCTTGACAACTATGCAGCCAGATTAATCCGCTATAGATATCCTTCTGCACCTCAAGCCCGGTTGTCAAAACATTATGGAAGATAAACTCAGCTTGCTTAACGTCATCACTCGAAGGTCCTCCCTGTTTGCTAACCAAAGCTCTAAACAAAGAGTTATGCAGACTAAGACGCGGTTTGTAACCTCCAAGTTGAATCATTCTATTGTAAACACTACACGCTTCTTCGAAACAACCTTCCTCTGAGCTACTTAGATAAGCAACTACAAGAATGTGAAACGTGGATTCGCTTGGAACACGTCCTTGATTCATAATATCATCAAACACCTCTCGACATTTCGTGAACTTCCTCTCTTTCCCTAAGAAATCAGCTAGCTTTGTGGCTAAACCGAAATCAAAACGGTACCAGTTCTGTTGCGTCATCCATCTATACACCTAAAAAAGATTAGAACTTTCACCATAGAATCAGACAAAACAAACTGCAAAGTCATGTATTGTCCGAAAAATAGTTATTACCCTGAATCCTGTCTCGTTCTCACGAATCCGTGTACAATGGACACAGATGTAAGTAGCGTCTTCTTGACGAACCCATTTCTTCTGAGCATTCAATAGCCTCACAAGCGTCACGGGTTTATGGGAGGGAACTTCTTTACACAGCCACGCGAGCTTGGAGCGGCGCCACTCTTCCGGCAAGTCTTCTATCTCTCTCACTTCCACATCCGTCTCCACTCTACGAGTTGCAACGTTCCTCAAATCGTTCCTCGCAGACTCTAAATCTCCGAAGTCGTAGACTTCGATGGTTTGCGTTGATGATTCTTTAGTGCCTGCAACGTGTTCGACGAAAGTTCTGCTACGGTGAGACAGTGGAAAGGATTGAGTTCGTTTCGACTGAAGGAGAGGCGGGAGGAGCTGCTGCGGTGGCGGATGATTGGGAGAGGGAGGGAGAGAGAGAAGAAGTTGAAGGCGCCGGAATGAGAGGCGGAGGAGAGTGATGAAGAGAAGTCGCAAGCTCTAGTAGCAATCATTGGTGCATCGCTGGCCTTGGAATTCACACCCTAATCTCTAATCTCATTTTCTCAATTTGGTTTTACGTGTTTTCTTTTTCTTTTTCTTTAAATTCAGTTAGTTTGGTCTCTCTCTCTTGGTCT
>CAJHQP010003215.1:0-71086 GCA_905132765.1 Moricandia arvensis | reverse complement strand
TAAGCTCCACATATGGAGTAGTAGTCACACTCATCTTCTGGTGCTGTGTTTGCTAAGATCCACTTGTGTTGCTTCGACTGGATAAACCTCTGGAGCTTCCCTGTGTTGTTTAGTACCAATCTTGAGACAATCTCACGTCGAGGAGTCCACGAGTAGTTTACTTCTTGCGCACTCGACGTGAATTTGTAGTTGAACAAGGTGTTCTCTCGTCCCATGGCTGGAGCTCCGGTGAAGGATAAGCCGTTCCAAGATCCTAACCGATATGAATAACTCGGATCTCCTCTCTTCCGCAAGATCAGCTGTGGTAAACCTCGAGTGTCTAGAGACATTGTGTACTCACCTGTGGATGGATCTTTTAGGGTTTTCCAAGACGTTAGAGACCATTCTTTTTGTGTCTTGAAGTTCTTCCCCAGCTTCATACCCGCTAATATTGTATTCATTGGATCATCAAAACTTTGCCACAACACTTGTTCTTCATCATCAATCAAGAGAAGATTCCCTGTACAGTTGATCTTCAAGTAGGGATTTTTCGCCCTTGTAGTAGCTTTTGATGATGATGATGACCACAAGGCTCTGTGTTCCCCATCGAATAGCTGAACATCTCCACTAACACTCAAGTTCAGGAATCCAGAAGTGCCATAGAGAGGATTGTTTCGGTTGGCTACCCAAACGACTGCAAATGGTTGCTTGTACCACAAGCAAAGAAACCGATGTTGAGGCTGCTCTTCTTGGTCAAAACTGAAAAACCCTAGTTGGAAGACATGGTCTGTAGAACTAAGAGTATCTCCATCTTTCAGAGAGTCTCTCGGAGTGATGACACTATAATCCAAAGCAACAGAGAAAGAAGATGATAGTAAGAACAGAGATATCCAAAACAAGGAAGGAATCATCTTTCTCATTGAATGAAGCCTTTCTCTTTTAAAAAAATAAACAAACCCTTCTCATTCTAGCTCTGTATTCTTTACCTAAGAAAGTGAATAATAATAATATATGTTTATGAATATCACATACATAATTGTTTTTATCAAGTTCCTACACACAACCCAACTTGGCATAAGCGAGAAGTCAAACAAGAATTCAATGCAGCTTGAATGTGGCTACTGAGTGTTGAAACTCAATGATAAAACTTTTCTTCAGTATTAAACTATGATATATTTTGGGTGTTTTGTTTGAATAGAGACACCATATGATCCACTATATTAAACTTGAGGGGCCAATGTTAGAAGTTTCTCGGATTAGAAGAGTATATAAGCCTAGCAAGGACAAAATCAATAAATAAGATGCAAGCCAATCTTCCTTGACTTAGTCCCATATAAGGGGACTAGTCAGATGTCAGAATCAGATCATTGATATTTTGATAAAAACATTACAATGATTCAAATAGAATTCATGTCAACCCTGCATTATGATTATTTGTTTAAGTCTTTTCAGTGATAAATCATAAGATTTAATGAGAAACTTGTGGATAGATGTAAATTAATGAATGTATTGACATGCATAATATATACTAAAAACATATTGGTTATTAAAAAGAGAATTATTGTTGAATTTGAAAGTATGCAATATATTACCCATAGTTCACCTATTTACAATAGATATGAACCATGCCATATAGTAAATGTTATATAATTTGTATGTGACATAGTTAGTTTTTGTGAACTTCAGTTCTATAAAACTTAATTCTTGTCAATACCTATGATCCACAAAATTATTCTAACAGTTAGTGCAAACTGCAGATGTAAAAGACTTTCATCAAAAAGGAAAATAGTATATAATGAAAATACATGAAACTTATTTGTCCATGTACTCAACAAATTAATTCTTCTCGAATCAGTAGAAGAACTGCAGGTGACCTAACGACATGGATATGGCTCAGTCAAGGCAAAGACTGTTCAACTTTGAGTAGTTGTGGCGCTGCATGTATTTGTGCCAGCCCAAGTACGATCCACACCTCTACATGAAACTTCGTTTTAGAACATAAGTTGAACTAATCTTTTAGATTTGACAATCTTTGTTTATTTATCTTTTGATAGATCCTATCGGCTTCGGTACCAGAAGAAACACACATTAGTGTTGCAGAGTGGACTGATTACCACACCGCTTGAACCGAGTTTGTAATACCTTTCGACTAATACTATGGGATGAACCAATCATTTGTTACAATTCACCATGTAAACCACTTAAGCCGAAATACAAAACCACTTAAGCCGAAATACAAGTCCAAACTAGCCAAATAATAATAATTTAGTTTTTAGAGGTAATCGAACCAAAAGCTGATGTGAATACGCACCAAGCTCCTAAAGATTGCCACTAAACTACCATCACTTGGTTTCGATCTTTGTTTATATCACTCTCGAATTGAACGGATGGATTCAATAATGAAAATGTTTCAAATGTTTACAGGTTATTGTCTTTCAAGATAATAGAACGGTCTAATACACAACTTACTGAAAACCATACTAGCATTCCAAAGCTTAATGTTCTGTAGTATACTACATTCTGAAGAAGTTTTTTTAACGTGTTTTTGCGATTCAAACTGCTAGTTCGCTTTCCGGATAGCACGAGAAACTCAAACTGATGGTACGCTACACGTTTTTGAGCGGACAACTTTCTTTGGCAAGTACGAAGTTTTCTAAGAATCTGGACCATACGTCTAGTGACAACATGGCATGAACTGATATTTACCATACAGATTCAATACCTAACTTCGGCCGCACATGTAAACGTAACAGATATATAAGATTGTTTGTTGTCTCTAGTGAAAGATCTATCTAATGCTTACACTTTCCAACGTGGAGAAGGTAAGAGATACCAGAAAACGTGAACGCAGAGAAAGAGGAAAAAAAAACGTGGACAAATGAGGCACATGTTAATACATTTAGGCCTTAGCTTATGCAGTTTCTTGTTTACCCATTAAAAAAGAAACTTATGCACTGTCTCGTTAAGTCATTTTTTCTTGTAATCGTATCATTTTAAGGGTTTTAAACGTATGGATGATATGGAGGATTAGGATTAGTGGACTTCTTGATGGGTTTTATCCGATATCTCCACATATATTCATTCGTTTAAAACATTTTGATACAAAATGACATAAAACATTTTATTCAAATTTAGACCAAACGTAAATGAAACAAGGCATTGGCCCTCACTCATCGCCACAAACTGTAATACAAATAAAAGATCAATTATTTTCCAGCAAATATATATGTCTAGCCAGATGAATATACTTACTATATGATTAATTGATATCTGTGGAGTTTGGATAATTAGACTATTAGATCCATCAATTCTCGCCAACCTTGCGCCAGAAACGAAAAAATAAAACTATTTTAGTAGTTTAAATTCTAATTGAAATTCTTAGTAGGGTAACACTTGAATACTAAAATAAATCAAATAAATTACAAATGAGAACTTAGATTTATCTTTATTGCAGCTTTGTATCAGTGTGAAAAAAACATGTTTTGAAATAAAAAGTGGCGTCAGCAATGCATATCCTCTATAACTCCATACATGCCACACGTCTTAGGATATGTGAACTGAGAAGAGGGGCTGTATCAACCTATTAGGACAAATTCATTTTTATGTGTATATAAATTACTTTAAAATTTGACCAAAAAAATAAATTACTTTAGTTATAAAAATTTCTGAATTGTTATCCACACAACAAAAAATAAGAAAACACAGTAACGAAGCAAACCACCACACACCACAAACTTTTTTACAGACGGTGGCTCTCATCATGACATCTCATCTTCCTTTGATTCTTTACACCACTGTTATTCGACACGTAAGATTTTCCCATATCGAACATGCTACCTAGGTACACAATCTCTTTATTCACATCATTTCATACCATGTGGTTCTACTTTTATTACAGAATTAAAATTTTATTTTTAATGGGTTCGCCAGAACCAGAGCCACACATAACACAAGTTAGATATTATAATATTACAAAACATTAAAGAATCATGGGCCAAGTGAATAATCTGATCCTCACCTATACTATAAACTATATAGATTTATTTCTTTCCATACCGATACATTTTTTGTATTTTTAAGTTTATCATTATCTTATCTTCTATCACAAAAGCTTAGAAACACAAATGTTTTGGAAGAGAAGTATGGGAGAAGTAAAAAACAAAACAAGTGGTTTTAAAAGAAAGATCATTAAGAGAAAGTGGGCCCCATTAGACTTGTAAATGAGGTCCAGACAAATCCCAGGTGGGCTCACGTGGCTTCTAAGCCCATTGAGAACCTGATTCGTACACGTAGGACGGAGCAGAATCCCGCTCTCCTTCTCTCAAGGCTGAGATCTCGCCACGTCATCTACTACGAAATCACCCACAAAATATCTTGGAACTCTACCGCGAGTTGGTCGCCACGTAAAACGGCGTTTGAACCATACGCATTAAGTTGTTTTCACACCGTGTTAAATCGTTTTATACATAATATAACAGAGCTTATACATTTAGATTAATTTCTAGGATTTGTGTGTATTTTTTTAATCTAAAAGTAAAACATTCAAAGTAGTCCCTCTGATGAAAATATCATCTGAAAAGATTAACTATCTATTTTTTCAATTCTAAGTTAATCATCAAAAGTTCAATCACTATAAACTGATTAATGTACATAAAATTTGTTATGATCTAAATATGAATAAAGTAAATGCTAAAAATAGTTCAAAAACACAAGGTAACAACTGACTTATATATTAAAAACGAAACACATTCTACTACTTTTACATAAGGTTCATTATATCTTCGTGTTGTTGCAAAAAACAAATTGTCAGTAATAGTAGAAAACGAAATTAAATCGATTAAAACACAAATAGAACGGATAATTACAAAACCTAAAAACTCTTAGCAAAAAAAAGATCGAACCAATCTCTTAAAACAAAGATTGAATAGATATTATAATTAATGGAATACTTTAAGAAAGTAGCATATAGTTAAATGGGAATGAGATGTTCCTAACCACACAAATAAAGAAATGTGTTGTATATAAAAAGAAGCCATTGTGAAACCAAAGAAGAGAAATAGATTTTTCTTCTGGATACAGCAAAAGACGAAAGTATCCTCAAAAAAAAAACGAATTGAAAATCACAATAAGCTCGCCACGAAAATTATCCCTTTGTCCTGCAACTTGCACCTTTCCTCACCTCTTTGCCTCACACCTTATTACTTGTGTCCCAAAGAAAATAAAAAAAGACCAAACCAAAAGAGGAGAAACAAAACAAAACAAAACAAAACACAAGAGTGAATCTAAAATGGGAAAGAAGTGTGATTTATGCGAAGGTGTTGCAAGAATGCACTGCGAGTCAGATCAAGCGAGTCTCTGCTGGACCTGCGACGCCAAAGTTCACGGCGCTAACTTCCTCGTCGCTAAGCACACGCGTTGTCTTCTCTGCAACGTCTGCCAATCACCTACGCCGTGGAAAGCCACGGGCCTCCGTCTCGGCCCAACCTTCTCCGTCTGCGATTCATGCGTCGCTCTTAAATCCGGTGGCGGTGGAGGAGGAGGTGTCGGCAGCGTTAGAAGTCGGGAGCTTAATGAGGATCGGGTCAGGCTCAGAGATGAGGAAGGTGATAGCGCTGAGTCTTATGATGATGGTGAGGATGAAGATGAAGATGAGGAGTACAGTGATGAAGGTGAAGAGGAGGAGGAGGATGAAGCGGAGAATCAAGTGGTGCCTTGGGCTGCTCCGATGATGAGTTCGTCATCTTCTAACGGCGGAGGTGGAGATCTTGCGGCGAAGAGGACGAGAGAGTGCTCCGATGTAAGGATCTATCCTTAAAACAATCAAAGTCTTTCCTTTTTCGATTTTCCCATTAAAATTTTAATAGAAAGTTTTTGGTTTTTAATTTCTTTTTATTGAAAAAAATGTAGGAGGAGGAGATGGGATGTTCTTCAGGTCAAGAGTCAAACTTGTCTCGGCCGTTGAAGCGACCGTCAAGAGATGATGAACCGGTGTTCAGATTAGAAGGAGAGACAACATTGAGCGGCGCCGTGGATTCCATCTTTGCCATCTCTAAAACGAGGACAAATCTCAGCCGTTGAATTCTCCTCGGTACATCACCCACCGTCCTTTTTCTTAAAATTCTAACTGTACTTGTGTTTTAGTGAGGAAGTTGTGTCTTGTTTCTCGTACAAAATCAAAATATTATTAAACATTTGTATTTGATATATTAATATCATTTTTATCTCTTTGTTTTCTCATAGAGCATGTACATTGGAGGTCTCTTAGCAGAGGTACTTAACTTTTCTAAAATATGTTTCTTAACTTTTAACTAAGAAAACCTAAGAGACGTCTCTTAAATAAGAGTCTTAAGAACCGTCTCTTAACAAAAAAAATTTAAAAAAAAAAAAAAAAAAAAGTCAAATTAAGTTAAGAACCTCGTTCTAAGAGACGCTGATAAACATGGCCTTAGTAGCTAATTTTAATTCGTATGTATTGGAATGGTTATTAGATTGGAATTTTCATATTTCGATTATAGAGTTTGTTGGCTTTATTAGATTAGATGATTCTATGGTTCAGGAGGAATGTGGGAGACTGGTGACAAATGGACATATTGATTGATATGCAATATATATGTATATATATTATTGTGGTTTGCTTTGTAATGTCGACCACTCAAAAATTAAACTGTGGGGACTAGAGAAAATAAATTATAAATTCAAGATTTTTTATAAGTTTTATATGGGTCCTGAAAGTTTCTACTACCATTTGCCAAGAACATTGAACCTGTCATATCTGTGTAGTCTGCAAACTGTTTTCAATGGTCCTTCAAAGATAATGCCATCCCCATGTTTACTTACTTCGTCTTACCTTGAGATCATCTCGCCCACATGATCTCATCTTTATATGCTATAGTACTTTGGATAATAGTTTACACTTTCGTTTTCTTGTGCTTTGCTTGTATATAGGAAAAATACTCGGATCCTTCCAAAATACATTTTCCTTTGTTAAATAAAATTAAATTCTAAGGTTAGTGAGAATGGTGTGGGGTTTGGACCGTTGAGGTGTCTTATCAAATTATTTATTGCTTTATATGACAATAGAAACATGTGGTTATGATTTAACCTTTTACAATTAGTTGGTGTCGTTTCCAAACTACAGAGTGATATTTTTAATTTATGAGGAGGTGTTTTTAATTCGTTAATTTCTTTCTTAAGTGTTATATTCGAAACTTAACCGCATTATTTGACCAAAAGAAAAACAAAACATGCCATTATAAATTGATATCAGAAAGTAACAAAAGATTTGTTAGGAAACTCTATAGCTTTCACAATCAGAAGCATGTGACTATCGTCAAGCTTTAGTCCATAGTTTGCAAAAGTCAAACCAAAAGCCTAGTGGACCGGTCTATGATATACGTTGAGTTTGCCAATTAGTTTAAACTTACATTAATTAAACACAACCTAACACTCATTCAATCAAAGCGTAAGGAACACTTACACGACATCATTTATTTAAGGATATTATTCAAAACTGATACAGGAGATGAAACTTGTCTCTTGAGTAAATTATAACTGGTTCAATAATGGGCAGACCAGTATAAAGGACTTGGTTAAGTATGAAAAAAATGCTACATAGCAGATGAGCATCGATCTTTTGATATTATCATGTGATATGAAATAATTGAACATGAAGATCATAATCCTAAAAGGGGTTTTAATGTTAATAGCAGTTCCATTGTTTTAATGTGAAAATCATACATATGAGTCAATTATATATAAAAAAAGAGGACTGAGAAATAATAATAAATTCAGAGGAGATTCCAGAGACTTCATGATTGCAAAAGATAGCACAAAACACACAACACACACTCCTCTGCACAACTCCGCTTGAAACCCTTTCTTTCCATTCAACCTGCGATATTCAAAAGGATCAGACCCCCAAAAAAGAGAGAAATGATCGATAGAGACCACTCCTCACAAGGTGTGGTTTCATAGTCGAAAAGGTAGTGTTCATATTTACCTTGCAAGAGGGTGAATCCAATGAGATACTAAGGCGCGTTACTCATCTGTACACGAAAAATGAACTAACTGTTATTCTCTTTCAAATAGTTAAATCATCTGCAACGATGATATTTAAGAGCCAACTTGTGACAACCGATGAAGTGGTTTAGCAACTATAAACTTGAAAGAGCTCAAACTAGATTCTAAAGAGCACAGATGAGATGTGGAATCACTGAATCAATCAAATAAAGACAATCAATTTTTTTTATTTTTTTGAAATCTACGTTATCACAGTCTCATGCCTATCTTGCATCACCCTGCATACAAATATGATGAGTATAACCAGTGAGAAGACTGGCTAACTAAGAACAAACAAAGGGTCAACTAGATTTATGCAAACAGAAGTGTGTATGCTTTCTACATAACTCTTTTGTTTTCCTTCCCTGGACAATTTTTCAGCAACTAAAAGTCAGACGTTCCTGATTTACACTTCAGATTACAATGAACAACATTCCACTAGTGGCGTGTTTCACTAAGTAAAGCTGGGGAGCTCACAAGTTTCATTTTTCACATTTTTATCAAGTCAAGAACTGTGATACTAGCTTAGAGTCAAGTGAGACACCCAAAAGAAAAAAGAAAACATCCTTCGTTGGCTAAAAGCAATTATCTGCTACACTAAGAGGCCTAAGAATATTCGAATCAATAGGCAAAGAAAGGGCAGACACCAAAAAGAGGACCAGAAAATAAAGCAGTTTATGGTAATCATAAAGTGAGAAAAAAATGTTGAAGTATATGTGCATACTCACACTCTACACAGCAAAACAGAGAATAAGTATCATTGGCCATTTTTTGATACTAAAGCAGAAAATTAGATAACAGAGTCACTCATAAAAACAACCTTTACAAGCTGAAACAGAGTGTAATGAACATTTACCACATCAATCAAAACTTGACCTTTACAGAATTCACATCACTATAACTCTAGTGTTTGGTAAATGAAGCTTGAACAATATAAATCTCTAGGAATTTAAGCTTTCACGTTTCAATCTATAGCAATCTCTCTCAACTGCCTAAGCTAACCAGAAACTATCAACGGCAATCTCTCTACTCTCTAGAAAGATTTAAGCTTTCACGTTCCTACACATGGCAATCTCTCTCAAACGCCTAAGCTAACCAGAAACTGTCTACGGCAATCTCTATCTAGAAAGATGTAACCTTTCACGTTCCTATCAATGGCAATCTCTCTCAAACGCCTAAGCAAACCATTAAGCAAGTCAACGAGAAGAGTTTCAATCAACATGATCATGTACATACCTTTAACGTGTTCATGATGAGCAGAAGCAGCAGCAATCTTAGCCTCATGAGCTTCATCATCCTCCCCATCATCATCCCTACCTGCTTTCACAGTAACAATAGCTTCCCTCTTCCCTCCACCACCCTCCCCACAAGGAGCAGGACCATCACGATCATCAGGATACCTCACCACAACCACAGGACAAACACAATGATGAACACAATAATCACTAACAGACCCCAACTTCCCATCACTCCCTCTCCTCTCAGCACCAAACCCTCTACTCCCCATAATCACAGCACTCAGATTCAGCCTCTCAATCTCAAGACACAGCCTCTCCCTCATGTCGTGATCCTTCACTATCTGGATCTTGTGAGGAAACCCAGCTTCCTTCAGCGGCTTCGCGAGATCGGAGACTTTGGAGGACGTGAAGGCGTCGAAGTCCTCCTGGGTGTGGTGGCCTGGAGGAGGCGGAGACTGGAGAGGGAGGGGGCCCCAGTCGGCGCCGAAGAGGACGGAGGTGGGGGAGACGTGGAGGATGACGACGGCGTCTCCGGGACGGATGTAGTGATCGACGGCCCAGCGAACGGCGAAGGCGCTTTCTTCGGAGAGGTCGACGGCGACGCCGATTTTGCGGCGGGCTCCGGCGGTGGGGGTGGGGGTGGCGGCGGAGGGGGTGGAGGAGTGGTGGTGGGAGTGGCGTGGGGAGGAAGGGTGGTGGATTTTGATGTTTGGGAGGTGAGGGTGATCGAAATCTGGGTTCATTGCTTCTCTATCAAATTATAGAAAGTTTTGATTTTTTTTTTCAATCGAAGAAGAAGAAGAAGAAGAAGAGAACCGTGTTTTGTATATTTAATTTTTTTAAATAATAATTTAATGGTAATTGTTGGATAATGGATATATTTGAATATTCAAAGAAGTTGATTAATACACGAGTTGGAACGTGCCGAGCAGCTGCTGAGTGAGGAGGAGGAAGTTCAGGGGAGTCAGTTTGCTTTTTTAATGGGCCGTGATTGTTATATTAATGGCCCAATATCATGTTTTTGGTGAAAAAGGTTTTACATTTGCGACTAGCAATATGTCAAACGCATGCAGTATGAACAAATAAACGTATAGAAAAGCTGACAAAATCGGAAATGTATTTGGAGCTTTTGAAAAATAATATACTTCTATATGTGTTTGAATAACAAAAACTTTTACATTTTAGAAAACGGGAAACAAAGCTGTACAAGCCTATATTTTATGCAAATATCACAGTGAAGAACTATAATGAAGAGCGATTTGATATGCTTATCTCATCAAATTAACAAGAAAATCAGATAATTAACACCAGTACTTAAACCGAGGATTACGTGATAAGAAAAAAATCATGACATCATCAATGCCTAACTAAAAGAAAGAAACACAAGAAAGGATCCAAGCCCCAAGAGATCTGACACAGCTAGCTTTAGAGAGGGAGAAGTTTCATGACACAACTAAGAGCATCCGCAATGGTGTTACCCACTGCGGATCCTTAACTATTCCTTTTCTTATTATTTTTTTTTCATTTTCAGATTATTAAAAAAAAAAAAAAATTTAACTAATCGCGGGCCGCCACGTGTCGCGGGGGCCCGCAAACAGTGTAAGGATTCCCTAAGGATCGATCCTTAGTGAGGGGTTTTAAGGATCGAATTATTAACTATTCATGGGGTCCACTAATTATTTAATTATTTTTTTATTAAGTACTCCCCTAAAGACCTTGCGTTGCGGGTGCTCTAAAGAAGATAAGAGAGAACATATGTCTGATGTCTAGGTTAGAATCTCATAATAAACAACCGATAAGGGTAATCAAAAAAAAAGCTGAATCTTTCTTTCGATTCAGCCTTTAGAAATTCAGATGCATACACCAAAAAACTTTTTTTTGCCTTTATGTTTCAAAGTTTCTTCTACTTAATTATCGAAATAAACGATTTGTTTAACATATTTAGAAAGAGAAATTAAGAGCAAAAATTTAAAAGAACATTTAAAGCTTCAAGGACAGATCGATAGTGGATGATGAAGTATTAGGACTGCAATCACCTAGTGATGTAGCCACTGGGAATGATTTTCCATGGAAATCATCGTATTTCCCCGGGAAAAACTCGTACTCTTTCACACCTCTTGTTCCGTTTCTAGGGTTTCCCCTCCCAAACTCCTCCATTGATCCCTAAACCCACCAAACAAGATCAACGACTACATGTAACATACACATCTTTATATGTAGATGTACAAAATGGACTTGTTACCGTAAGATTTGTCGCCTCATTAAAATACGGATTCATGGAAGCAGGAGCTGATCTAGGGATTCTTTGATCATAAAAGAAGCCTTGATGGTTCCTCTGACCCGGTGTAAGAAGCTCATCGTAGCCGTTCATTTGAGGAGGAGGTGGAATCATCATTGTGTATTTCGAAAACCCACCACCGTTGGATCGTACCACATTTTGATCTCCCTCCGAACGTTTCTTCTACAAATAATAAATCAAAAACCCTTTAAAATGTCAAAACCATTTGTATAAACCAAAACATAAACACTTAGATGATAAAGAACACTTAAAAATCGAACCTTGAAGCAAGTGTCACAGTGATTTGGGATTGAAGAGAGCTCATGAGTAGATGTCTCAACAAAACCCCATGGAGAACAAACCGGGTCGATCACCATCTGACCCGACCCAAGGAACCTGCTTCGAGTATACCCTCCAAGAGACGCGTTGGTGGGTCCACCACCGTAGCTTGGAAAGCCTTGCAGCACAACACCCCTGTCGGGTACCACGATTGCGCTGTTAGGGCTCGCTGCTGACGTGTCTCCTCCTCCTTCTCCTCCGGTGACGACGACTACCATTTTCTTCTTCTCTTCTTCAGCTATGAACCGCTCGAGCTTCGCCACACCCATTCCTCTCAGAGTCGGTTTCTTCTGGTTTTGCTGACCGGTCTTTGACCCAGGTTTCCGACCACGGCTGCTCTTCTTTGGCGGCTCTGTCCGGATCTCGCCGGAGACGAGGTAAGTGTTTCTGAGGGAGTTTTGGTGGTCTGTTGAGATGAAGGAGAGAGAAGAGTTTTGGTCTGTTGACATGAAGGAGAGAGTGTTAGAATTGATGATTTATGAAGAGAAAGAGTATGAACACTCAAGAACACTCAAGAACAAATAAGAACAAATAGTTTGTGTGACAAGAGACTAAGAAGGAGAGAAACTTATTTCCTTATTCAAAATGTGTTACAAACAAGGTTAATTTATAGACATTGAAATGTATAAGCAACAAGAGAGAAAAAAATAAACAAAGGTAAGTGGAGTTGAGTGGCAAGGTGAGTGGAGTTGAGTGGAAACTTAGTGCTTGATAGTGCTTGCCTAACTTCTCCACTTGCATTTGAGTGCTTGATAGTGCTTGCCTAACTTCTCATATTTTCTTTATGTCAACACTCCCCCTCAAGCTTGACAGTAGTGAGTGTCAAGCTTGGAAAGCCATGAAGTATTCCCTCATTAAAACCTTTACTTGGAAAAAACCACTTGGGATAAAAACCAAACAAAGGAAAAAGAGTAGAACACTCCACGGTGAGGGGATCATTGACATGGAAGATTTATGAGTCCTAGTCTCGGAAGAATGGACTCACAAACTTTGCTGCTGGCCGCTTTGGTGAAGATGTCAGCCAGCTGATCCTCACTTCTTGTGTAGCATGGGAGGATTATTTGTTGCTCTACTGCCTGTCTCACCTTATGGCAGTCCACTTCTATATGTTTTGTCCTCTCATGGAAGACTGAGTTGGAAGCAATGTGTATTGCGGCTTGGTTGTCACAATGCATGGTTATGGGAGTGGTGATCTCAATCCCCAAGTCGCCTAGAAGCCCCTTTATCCAGATAAGCTCACTGGTTAGCTTCCTCATTGATCTGTATTCTGCTTCAGCACTCGAGCAAGACACTACCTTCTGTTTCTTGCTTTTCCATGTAACCAAGTTACCTCCAATGAAAGTACAATAGCCGGTAGTTGATCTTCTGTCAACTCTGTCTCCAGCCCAATCTGCATCACAATATCCTATAACCTCCGTGTTTTTGTTGCAAGCCATCCATACACCTTGACCCGGAGCTTCTCTTAAGTATCTTAGGATCCTCTCCACCATCTTCCAGTGATGAACCTTGGGATTTTGCATGTGCTGGCTTACTTGATTAACTGCAAAGCACACATCTGGCCGGGTGATAGTTAGATATATCAGCTTTCCAACCATCCTTCTATACTGCTTGACATCATCAAATGGAGTATCTTCATACTCCCCCTCTCGCAGTACCTTGTAGCCTTCTTCAAGTGGTGTCTTGGCTTGTCTTCCTCCAAGATTTCCTGCCTCTTTTAGAATATCCAGAGTATACTTTCTTTGAGACATGAACAATCCCTCTTTTGATCTGCACATCTCAATGCCGAGGAAATACTTTAGTTCTCCTAGATCTTTGATGTCAAATGCAGCCTTGAGGAATGTCTTCGTTGAACTGATCCCCTCCTTGTCACTACCAGTGATGATGATGTCATCCACATAGACTAGAATTACCACAATCCCTTGCTTGCTGGTGAAAGTGAAGAGTGTGTGATCCGCTTGAGACTTCACAAATCCTCTTCCATTCAATGTAGTGCTTAGCTTGTGGTACCAAGCTCTTGGTGATTGCTTCAAGCCATAGATCGCCTTTCTGAGTCTAAGGACATTCCCTGGTTTCACCATGTCTTCCATCCCCGGAGGTAGTCTCATATACACTTCATCTTCTAGTTCACCTTGTAGGAAGGCATTCTTCACATCCATTTGCCAAAGATCCCATTCTAGGTTCACTGCCAATGAGAGGAGAATCCGGATTGTATGAAGCTTGGCCACTGGTGCAAAGGTGTCTAGATAGTCTTCTCCATACACTTGTGTGTATCCTCTTGCCACCAGTCTGGTCTTCTTTCTTTCTGGCTTCCCATTTGCAAGGTACTTGATGGTATGTAAGAGTCTGCTGGTCACGGCTTTCTTCCCTTTTGGAAGTTCTGTCTCATACCAGGTGTTGTTCCTCTCCATGGCCCCCATTTCATCATCCACCGATTTCCTCCATTCATCATCTTCCATAGCTTCTGCATATGTTCTTGGTATCCATTCCAGGTCCAATGAACTCATAAAGACTTGATGTTCTTCTGGATAGTGAGCAAGCGAGCATACTGCACTCACTGGATGTGCCACAGCTTTAGCATTGAAGTAGACTTTAGGTTTCCTGATTCTTGTGCTCCTTCGTAAGGGCTGTATCTGATCAGGTGCTGCCTCATTTGTTTCTTCTGGAACTTGATCTTGAGTCTCAGGAACTGATTCTGATTTGGTCTCATCCTGATCATGAGCTTCTTGTTGATTCCCCCCTTCAGGGTCAGGATGGGCAATTTCTTCATTTTCATTAATCACATCTTCTTCAACTACAGCTTCTGGAACAGGTGCAGTAGCTTCAGGGATATTCCTTCTTGTTTCTTGAGTTGCTGGAGACATGTCAATGCCGAAGTTCTCCAAAATGATTCTGAGGTTTGTGGCTCTTTCTGATTGTGGTAAGTCCCTCAGATCATCCCAATTCTTCTCCTCATAATATCCCTTTGTTTCCACAAACTTCACATCCCTTGATATTAAAACTTTTCCGGCTACTGGATCATAGCACTTATACCCCTTTTGTGTTGGAGAGTAGCCAATGAACATCGCTTTTGTGCTCCTGGCATCCAGTTTGTTTCTCTGCTCCCCTGGTATCAGCACAAAGCAGAGACATCCAAACACCCGTAAGTGGTCCAAAGCCGGCTTGGTCTGGTTAAGGACTTCAAACGGTGATAGATCTTTGAGGACTTGAGTTGGAGTCCTATTGATCAGATAAGTAGCAGCCACCACCGCATCACTCCAGAATCTTTTTGGAACGTTGGTGTGGAACATCATTGATCTGGCTACCTCCATCAGGTGTCTGTTCTTCCTTTCAGCAACTCCGTTTTGTTGAGGAGTATATGGACAGCTTGTTTGATGAATAATTCCATGTTGAGCCAGGTACTGTTTGAATGCATGACTTGTGTATTCTCCACCATTGTCTGATCTGAGGATCTTCATCTTGGCATTGAAGTGGTTGGAGACATGAGCTTGGAAATTCTTGAAGGCGTCTAGCACCCTATCCTTGGACTGAATCAGTGTCAACCAGGTGTATTTGGATTTTTCATCAATGAAGGTGACAAAGTATTTGTGATTCTCCCTTGACACACATGGAGCCGTCCATACATCAGAGTGAACCAAGTCGAAGCATCTCTCATAGGTGGTGCCAGACCGTGGAAAGACTGTCCTACAATGCTTCCCCAATATGCAGGCTTCACATTCTTCATTCTTAGACACCACCTCCGGGAATATCAGGTTTAGAGCTCTTGTATGGGGATGTCCCAATCTGGCATGCCATATTGTGTTCTCAGCGCCATTAACGGTGCTAGCCAGGCAATGAGGCATAGATGATTCCGGCACCATATTCCTCTCAAGATGATACATCTGCTGATGGTTGTGCCCTTTTCCAATGATCTTTCCTGTCTTCAGGTCTTGAAACTCAACTTCATCTGGTCTGAACACAACTTGGCAGCCCAAATCAACTGTAGCCCTTCTTACTGATAACAAGTTAGATGAAAATCCAGGCATATACAAGGCAGTAGATTCCTTATCAAACACTCTAAGGTTCCCTATCCCTTCTATTTTCACCTTATCACCATTTGCTATGACTACATTCCCTACGGCAGGCTGGATATTACTAATCAAGTTCCTATCACAAATCATGTGATGGCTTGCTCCTGAATCTATTATGATAGGTTTAGAGTCAAGAGAATGTGTACCAGCCTTCTTGGAAGCAATGAGAGCCAAGACAGTGCTCCAGATAAAGGAATTGGCGTCTTTTCTGGTCACAAAACCATCAGATGAGGTCGTACCAGCTTGATTTCTCCACATGTCTTCAGTTGAATCACTCATGTGAGCAGAATACATGGTTCTCCCTTGAATTGCTTGCTGCTCCTTGGGTTTACATTTATCCGGCTGGCTTTTGAGAGGATCACCATCATCTAGGCATGGAATCTTTCTTCCAGTAAAGAAATTATGTATCAGTGTGTTGAATGATGAGTCTAGGTGTAGGAGAAAGCTGAGGAACCGGTCGTTCTCATAGATGGTTTGGAGACTCTCCCATAAACACCCATAAGCGGTTTGAAGACTCTCCCAAAGTCTCTTGGCGGTTTTGATGTGAGAATTGATCTTCATGATTGGTTTTGACAAGGAGTTACAGATGAGAGCCAGAGCTTGCTGGTCTTCTTGAACCCATTGGTTGTGGTTGTTCACGTATCTATCTTCTTCAGCCATCCTCTTTGAAGTTCCAGCCTTCATGATATGGCTGTCCCAAAGTCCATGACATCCCAAGGTGATTCTGGCCACTCTTGACCATGATAGATAATTAGGACCCTCAAGGGTCACGGAAATTATGTTTTTCTTCTCCATTTTTATGATTTGCGAAATGAGAATAACATAAAAGCTTTGCTGAATGAAAAGAGAAAGATAGAAAAGGTTTGCGGAATGAAGTAGGAGCTTAAAGCTCTGATACCATGTTAGAATTGATGATTTATGAAGAGAAAGAGTATGAACACTCAAGAACACTCAAGAACAAATAAGAACAAATAGTTTGTGTGACAAGAGACTAAGAAGGAGAGAAACTTATTTCCTTATTCAAAATGTGTTACAAACAAGGTTAATTTATAGACATTGAAATGTATAAGCAACAAGAGAGAAAAAAATAAACAAAGGTAAGTGGAGTTGAGTGGCAAGGTGAGTGGAGTTGAGTGGAAACTTAGTGCTTGATAGTGCTTGCCTAACTTCTCCACTTGCATTTGAGTGCTTGATAGTGCTTGCCTAACTTCTCATATTTTCTTTATGTCAACAGAGAGAAGTCGCCATTGATGATGATGATGATCACTGAGAGAGCTTCTTGTTAGAGAGAGAGAGAGAGAAAAGGCAAATAGGTTTAAGTGTGTGGATCTTGCTTCTGCTCTCTTTTAATGTGTCTTTGTGTATTAGTGTATATCTCTCTTGTTTTTTTTTTTGTTCATATATACTTTAGCAAGTAAAGTACTTACCTTTGTTTTTTATTTTTCTGTTATTTCCAGGTACTATATGAGGATAAACGTATCTTTTTTCTTCTTCTTTTTTACCTTTTAACTTCTTACCCTTAGAGCATCCACAACCCTAAGACTCATAGGAGTCCTTAATAAAAAGGATATTTCAGATTTGGTAAGGATAATTCTGATTTTTTTTTTTTTAAAAAAAAAGAAAAATAAGATGGCCATTCACGTGCCGCCACATAGGCAGTAGGGCCCGTGAACAGTGAAAAGATCAATCCTTAAGAAAGGATTTTAAGAACTTTTTGTGGCACAAACTCTAAGAAAATTGGGCCCCCCACCTTGCTAAGGACTCCTTAAGAGTCTCCATTGTCGATGCTCTTACGGCCTTATACTATAGATTAAAGTCTTTTAAATTCAAAAAAAGATAAGTAGACTATCCTAGTTTTTAATCGAAGCTTTTCTTTAATTAATTACCTTCTAGCTATATATAAGTATTCCTTTTCCATTTGCATGCATTTCTAACTTACGTGTGTAAATTCATGTTGCATGTGTCCGTAAATGGGTTTAATCCATTACCTTTGATCTTAATCATGGAAACGAATAACTGAAGTAAATATGAGAGAGTTCGTTTACTGATTATTATGTTATACTAACACGAATGTATGATTTGATATGTCGATGCTATGCATGCACTGAATTGAGAAGGGAAAAATTCCACAAAATTGTATGGTAAGTAGCACTAATTGACTTCTTGTTCCCTACTCCCTCTATCTCAATATAATCCATGTTTTAGAAAAAAATGTTTCTAAAAAATACATATTCACATTTTCAATGCATATAATAGTGGTAAATTATAAATTTCTAAAGTTTATTAAATTTTGATTGACTAAAAATTATGGAAAATAATTAATTACAAAATAATAAATTTATTAACATATTTTTTTTAATATGTGTGAAAATTTTAAAACATACATTATTTTGTAACAGATTGAGTATTATTAACAGTGCATCCTTCTTTCGATAATTCTCTTCAATTCCTCTCCTGCTTCTAATTAATCTATTAACCTACCACTTTTTATAATTGTAACAAACTAACTACATGCATATAAAATATAGTGTACATTTAATACTATAGACACTACTTGAATGTGATTAATTTGTGAAATATGAATATATAATGAAAACTGAAAAGTCTAGGCAATTTTAAGGAATTCAAATGCTTAACGAAAAAATTAAGAAGGTCATTTGAATTATATATTCTTTTTAAAGATTTTAACCTTTTATCTGCTTATTACTTTAATATTTCTTGTACTAATTTTTGTCACCGTAATATTTCATGTTTTAGGTAAGTAATTCAAAAACTGGTACCGTAGAGACAGCGTATCAGAGATTGAGAATGATGCAAGACCCAGTCGTAACTTGTGAACCACGCTCCAATAGAAACAGAGCGTACTCTACACGATGAGAATATAAAACCCGCGGAGAAGACCACAGGTGTCGAGACACGAGACCATTCGCCGATTGTAGCGAGCAATGTCTGAAACAACGTGATTTTTACTCAGCTCATATCATCTAAAATAAGTAAGTCCAGTTACACTCGCTGTTATATATATTGTTTTCTTTATACAAAAAATATAGTTGAAATAATATACTTGTATTTTATTTTTCCAGTTAGAACATATATATGATATTTTTAGCTATAGATTGCATTTCACATCTTACAAGAAAAGTTGAAAAATGTGTATATGCAAAAGATGTGTATCTATTCATTAATTAGCTGAGATTCTATTTTACATTTTTGGCTTAAAAGAATTTGAAAATTTGACTTTTTAACCTAAGGAAAATAAAATTTGAAGTTATGATATTTATTGCTACACATGAGAAGAGAGATCAATAAAGCAAAAAGAATTGTAAGTGACGTTGAAATACGAGAAGGGATCGGGCTAGGTAGTAGAGTAGAAATGATGGCTGCATCATATAAGGAAACATTTTAAAGCTGCCTCCAGGTTAATTTTTGCTTCAGCCCAACACCTACAATTAGAAAGTTTTAATTATTTGAAAGTATTAATTCTGTTTTATTGACTATTCCCTATATTAATCTTATGCGAAACCCTCTGAAATCATTGTCCATCACATGATGTTCTTAAAATACATGACTAATTTTTTGAAGAAAAACCATCCCCCAAATTATATGCAAGAGAGTGTGTCATGCAAACATTTTGAGCTCAGAATGATTTTGTTAATAAGATTATCATGAAAAAGGTAAAATGTGGATTAGTATTATAACTTGGTAAAAGATCCAAACCGCGTGACCAACCAAACATATCTACATGTGTTATTAGAAGCATAAAATAGGAGGCGAGATAATAAAGAATAAATGATCCTTAACAGATGGAGAAAAGAGAAATTATCCAATGCAGTTTAGCTCGACTTATAAAGTGTGTTATATTTTGTGATTAATTAGCAGCTGATCCTTGAGTTAGATGAATGATTATAGTTTAGTTCAAAACTGAGAGATAAAACAAAATAGGACTAAAATGTAGCTCTTAAAGTTTTGATAATTTTTATTCCCTTATATTAAATATGTAAAACCAGAATAAATATGGATGATTTTACTATAGATACCGCGTAGATTGTATTGTGGGCTAGGACAAGGGACTGTGTGAAGATGTTGTTGTAGGGAAAAGGACGAACGGGGGACCCCACATGTGCTTTCATGTTAAGTTACGGAGTGTGGTCCTGTCCACACATGTAACCAGGGGGACCATGTCTTAGGGTCATTGGGCGGCTACTACTAGGGTTTTTTCCGGCACGTGTGAGAGAGGGCCAAAGTGTGTGAAGTTTTGATTTATATTGCTGGGTTTAGGCAGGCATGGAAAGATCTTTGGGATCCGTGAAGCATATTGTCTCCTTTCTAAGAATGATTGGATCCTTTCTATCTTCTTCTTTACCAGTTGATTCTTTTAAAAAAAAAATCTTACTGCTCCTAGATAGAAACCAAGATAACAAATTACAGTTTACCTTTGGCTAATGAAAATGAAATGAGATGTTATGTTTTAGATTGCATGTCATATAGTCTATACTTTATATGAACATTGATAAACGTTTACCAAAACAGTAAAACCTTTTTACCTCAGTACTTTATATGCAAAAACATTCACCAGTATGAAACTAGATGCAATACTTTCTATAAACATATACTAGTATATAATTTTATTTCTTATAGAGATCATGTATGCAAAAATAACAATATATTATGCACATTGTGAGATAATGATAAAATAAATGAAGACAAGAGAGTACAAAAAGGAAGCAGAGTAGGTGAATAAATGAGATGAATTTTTGGGGCAGTGAGAATTATAAAGATAAGTAAAAAAAAATGAAAAAGAAAAGATTGAAAAGAGAGCAACTGTTAGAGCATGTTTAATGGGGGTAGCTTAAGAGGGTTGCTTATTTTTTTTTTTTCTTTTGATTTTTTTTTTGAAAAAAAAATTAAAACGAACCACTCACGGGCCGCCACGTGTCAGTGAGACCCGTGAACAGTGCAAGAACCATGCTAAATGAGTTGCTTATTTTGGCAACTTAGAGCATGTTTAATGGGGGTTGCTTAGGAGGGTTGCTTAGGGGGAATGTTGCTTATTTTGAAGAGAGAGGGTGGTTTAAGTTGCTTAAACAAGCAACTTAAACCACCCTCTCTCTTCAAAATAAGCAACATTCTCCCTAAGCAACTCTCCTAAGCAACCCCCATTAAACATGCTCTTAAACTACCCTCTCTCTTTAAAATAAGCAACCCTCTCCCTAAGCAACCCTCCTAAGCAACCCCATTAAACATGCTCTTAGTTTTGGCTTTATACAAGGTCTTCCTTATCTATCTATTTTCATACAAACTTGCAAACCCTTCCTTAAACCTCCCTTTGGACCACATCTCTATCTCTCATCTTCTTCTTTTTTTTGTTTCATTTCTTCTTTTCTAAGAATTTAATTTCCAGATTTCTACTATCATTACTTTAGATCTCAATCTCCAACTGAGATTCTCTGCTTTTCCTCACTAGTACAGTTGTTGTAGACCTTCCTTAAATTACAGTTTCGCCCCTTGTAGCATCTAGATTCTTCAATTCTCAATATTCTCACCAGTCACCATATCTAATTTAAACCTCTAAACCGGACATAGACAAGTGTAATGCTCAATATTGGTTTGTTGGAATAGAAAAAAAAGGAACCAAACCGATGGGTTTAATTGATATAACAACTACCACATCTGATTAAGGGATTTGATTAAACCTACAAGTACAAAGACAATATACCAAAATAAAGGACTAAGGAAAAACCTACAAGGGTTTTTACTTTGTTAAGTTAAAACTTGAAAGTAAAAATTTAGAATGAAGGGACAAGATCAGAAACAATGTTGAAATCTGAACCGTCCAATAGGTAGAGACAAATCTGTGCACCAGATATTCTGTGTCCAAGAATAGAAAGCTTTTAAATAGGGTTTGTGAATTTGTGTTGTGTTGTGAGATAAAAAAATTGAATAAAAATAATTATAACAGAAACTATTGTCCCTTTCACTTGTTAGTTGTCTTGTTCTTCAACAAGACACTGCAAGTATAACAGGCTGAAAGTACAATAAAAGTTTTGTATTTGCAAATGTGCCCCTATATTCTGCCATATATTGAACTTTCTTTCTTAATCTACATCATTTATGGCTCTTCTTGAGAAGGCTACACTCTTGGGAAGTATGAAGGAAGCACATAGCATCCATTTTCCAGGAGCCACGAGTCTTACCTTCCGCATGTTGACGTCCACAGCCACCTCTGATAGAGCAATCCGTATCCTCTGCAAAACTCAGAACCAATTACATTGTGAGGGTTAGACATTAATCAAATCTTAAATAAGTGGTTTTAAACTTGATTAGATGATAGAGTTTGAAGGAGTTTTTTCATTGGTTTAGACCTCGTGAAAGTCGAATTCTGGATCAGCAGCCTTGGAGAATCCATAGACATGGATGGTTGGGAAAGATAAGCCTTCATCTCGATGCCTGTCGTTGTATACTCCGCAAAATGCATCTGCTCAAGTAAAGGATTCAAGAGGCATACTGATCATGACTATTTGGGTGTCTTTGTGTAAGAAGCATATTCAAACCTAGAGATTCGGCAGCATCTTTAGGTAGATTCATGACTACTTGGGTGACTTTTTGACCCTTGTCGCTTGAAAACATAGCCTTTATGAATCTTCTTCCATCCATGTTAAAGACCTAGACAAAGACAGAAGATTCAGAAATGTAGAAGATGGTTTAGAAGTATGGAACAAAGTGCTTGGAGTTTGTACTAACCTCGATTCTCTTCTCAAGCTTATTGACAACACTATTTTGCTCCATGAATTCTACTGCATGAGGGTTCAGGTCATTGGCGTATACACGTTTTACTATTCTTGCTGCAGCAAGTGCGATTGGACCCACTCCAGCGAAAACATCACCTGTTCAGTACCAACAAAGTAATTTGAAATCAAACACAACAACACATTGACAAAATGTATACCAAGATAGACGGAAGAACTGCAAACTAGTAACGAGAATTAGACAACTGATGCAACTACATATGCTCTACTTATGCAACAGACAGCAGCAAGATTCAAGAGTCAAGACCAACAATTAGGAATGCACCGGCAAGCATTTTTAGTGGGAACTAGTGATCTTGAATCATAAGTGGCGAGTTCTATAGAGAGCAATGTCAATATTTTTCATGGTGTACCCTCGAAGTTAGATAAGTAGCAAACATACAGACAACGTCATTGTGGTCGAAGCCAAGAAGAAGCCTCTGTCTCTCTGTCCCAAGTTTTGAATTCCAATATCTAGCACAAAGAAAAAAAAGAGTCAAGTTATGAACAAATACAATACATGACAAGAGACACAATAAGAACACATTCTTTCCAGTCAATACTCGAAACATAAACATATTTTGGTGTTAGACAGTTTTAGCAGGAGCTGATTTGATCAAACAATGAGGAAAGTGAGAGCTAAGCTAAGTATAAATAGCAGTAAGAAAAATTCATTAGTGAGAAAGAAGATACATACACTCTAGCTAAATCAACATGAAAGCGCAGTCCACTTTCAACAACCATGGTCACTAGGGAATGGTTTCCGGCTAAAACCTCTAGCTGCATTGTTCTGAAGTCATTGTGAATAGGATCAATCTTATTCACAACGGTCTGTATCTTTGGCTGATTCTTATCCAGAACTACCTGACAAGAAACAGAAAATACAACACAACTCACAAGATTTCAATTTCTGAACCCGGAGATATTTTTGTCTCAGACTTAAGCAAAGTCCATTACCTTAGCAATGAGCCTCTTGTATGGGAGATGCTCGTCTCTTAGGTTGAGATGCGCAATATGTCCCACCATCTCAAATGCAGAAGGCACAATCATACCCTTTGGTAGTAAAGCTTCCAATACCTACACCAACACGTACATTAAACAAACCAACTCAATCTTTCAAATTCTAAGCTAGCTAGAAAGTCTCATCATTTACCTCATTCATTGGCCAATAGTCATAGAACAGAGTCAGTCTGCACTTTACAAGCTCGAAACTTAAGCTTGCATCGGTCTTTCTAGCTTCTTCGAACAGAACCTATCAAACAGAAACCATATAACTCTCTAAGAAATCTTAAACCAGAGAACTAACAAGACAATATTGATCACCTTGATAGCCTCAGGCAAGTCTTGAACTTCCTCACCGGAATATCTCTCATCCAAAAGCAACAACCTTGTTGAACCTCTCCACCTTCCTCTACTACCATAGCCTTCTCCTAATAACCCCTCGAAATCCTCAGCTCCTCCACGACCCTCCACAACTTCCACCACAGCAAATTCATTGCGGCTGCTTCCTTTGTTAACCTTCTCCTTCCCCTCTGTCCTCTCTGTCTTCCTCTTCCTCTTAGGTCTAGAAATCTTGGCCAAGTTTCTGAATTTAAGATACCCAGTTGAGTTAAACGTCTTGGCAAGCTGATCTCGATGCAAGACAGGGCTCAGTCTCTCCCCATCCCCTTGTGCTCTTCCTCTTATCCTCCTGTCAACAGAATCCACAACACTCTCTTCCTCCTCATCATCTTCACTCTCACGTCCCAATAGCTTCACCATGTCTTCATCAATTTCATCTCCAGGAACCCTAGCAATGTTCCGTATCCTAGGCCAATTCAGGAGATGCCCACGGAGACGATTCTCGAGCGCGAAACAGTCTTTCGCCGGGACACGAACCGCCGAAATCTCGAATATCCTAGTGAAATCGTCTTCGTCCAAGAGTTCATCTTTCTCGATTGATTCATCGAAATCTCCAATTTTGCGTCGATGGGCATTCTTATCTCGACCGATTGAAGCTAATCTAAGGTCGTTTAGCGAAGGCTTCTTACCTTTCAGAAGAGACGGTCCGTACGGGACTGTGGAGGAGGAGGAGAAGGCGGAGAGGATAAGGGTTTTAGGAGGTGTGGGATAGGGTTTATGAATGAAACGAGCTGATAAGAGTGGGAAAGGAAGTGAATTTGCTCGGAAAAGAGACAGCTTTGACATCATGACTTTGTTGGATATGAGTTTTGGTGTTGGGACAGTGAAGGTGTCTCATTTCCCGCGTTTGCGCATCAGAGATTTCATCTGCAAGGAGAGATGATATGAGAGATTTTGATTGGGTTCATCGTCCTAGTTCTAGTTTTGTTTACAGCCAAGAGAACGTTGTCGTTTCGAATTGTAAGATACCAAAGAGGAACGATGTCGCTTCAAATGAAAAACTTAATCACAACCTAAACAACCAAAAAGGTTTTATTTAGGAGGAATCACTCATTAACAGAAGATGGATAGACAAAGATGAACACCATGAACTAGAGAGTTTTATAGATAGTAGAAGTTAATAAGTCATGAGTTTTAATCTCTTTAAATGTGTGTAAAAATAGAATAACAGACATCAAAATTTGAACCAGACATAAATACTACAAAAGAAATTTGGACCAATATACTAATTTATCAATTGATTTGGAGTAGAAAATCCATAAAACTTAAAAATGTATCAAATCCCATAAACCTAACTATTACAATATTTAGTCAGTTGATGGGTTTTGAACTTGAATATATAAAGACTTATGTAAATATATATAAGAGTCTGGAAGACACAAGTAACTTATAATTTTTTTGGATTAGTCCATTAATTATCAATTGATTTTGAAACCCATAGGACAATGTTTTACATGAGAAATATAGAGAATGAATTGATGGCAAATCATTGTCTTTATTTCTTCCTCAAATATTGTGCAATTCACATTAGAATGTTCTATACCTTTTTTTTTGTCGACTACTCATCTTTTTTAGATTAATTGTTGATCAGATGAGTCGTTCCTTCGTAGGATACTTTAATCTGATTGTGTCTGATCTATATGAGAAAAAATAAAATTACCATTCCTATTTTTTTCCGCTAGTTGATATGCTCGACAATTTTTATTTTGGAAAATATGAAATAGCGCGTTCTCGAAGCTGGTGTGGGAGAAGGCGGAGAGGATAAGGGTTTTAGATGGTGTGGGATAGGGTTTATGGATGAAACGAGCTGATAAGAGTGGGAAAGGAAGTGAATTGGCTCGGAAAAGAGACAGCTTTGACATCATGACTTTGTTGGATATGAGTTTTGGTGTTGGGACAGTGAAGGTGTCTCATTTCCCGCGTTTGCGCAGCAGAGATTTCATCGGCAAAGGAGAGATTATATGAGAGATTTTGATTGGGTTCATCGTGTTACGTTCTAGTTTTGTTTACAGCCAAGAGAACGTTGTCGTTTCAATTTGTAAGATACCCAAAAAAAAGAGTAACGATGTCGCTTCAAATGAAAAAAACTCAATCACAACCTAAACAACCAAAAAGGTTTTATTTAGGAGGAATCACTCATTAACAGAAGATGGATGGACAGAGATGAACACCATGAACTAGAGTGTTCTAAAGATTTTTATATTGGGATAGTAGAAGTTAATAAGTCATGAGTTTTACTCTCTTTAAGTGTGTGTAAGAATAGAATACCAGACATAAGAATTTGAACCAGACATAAATATTAGACAAGAAATTTGGACCAATATACTAATTTATCAATTGATTTGGAGTAGAAAAAGTATCAAATCCCATGAACCGAACTATTACAATATTTAGTCAATTGATGGGTTATGAACTTTAATCTATAAAGTGTATGTATATCTATATTATAATGAGAAAGTTTATTATAATCCTTGCATGTTATAAGATTCGAACCCTTCACCTCAATATTTATTTGATTGACATAACCAACTGAATTACATGGAATTTTGTAAATTAGAAATTAAATTTTATATAATAATATTACAGTTTGGTCTTTTCTAAAGGTGTCCACGATATCATGCGAGTGAATCCAAAACACGATTAAGGTCGGGTGGTGATTGTAGGGTCAGTAAACAATGATTCGGAGACTTTGGAAAAATTAATGAACCGATCGTCAGATGGGATGGGATCCACGGGCACCGAGCGCGGACATGGGTAACCTATTAACCGTGGGCGGTCGGGACGTTACATTATTATTTCATGTCAACAAGCAAATTAAAGATTTTATCTCTACATATAAATTAGAATTTTTCGTAAATTAGTACATAAGGTTTTAGGGATTAAATTTTCTGATCTTCAAATTATTTTATGTACATAACTTAATGTCGTAACCTTCCTAATTTTTATTCGACTTTCTAATGAAAATTACATTTCACTTGAAGATATAACAAAACGAAAGTGAACTCAATAGAAGTGATGATTACAATATTGCAATACGCAAAAAAAAACAAAGATTTAGACAAGATACGAACAACAAAATCTCATACACACTTAAAGCATAAGAAAACGGATCCGGGAGCGCGGAGGCTGTATGCATTGAGAGTTTGGAAGACACAAGTAACTTATAAAATTTTTGAATTAGTCCATTAATTATCAATTGATTTTGAAACCCATAAGACAATGTTTTACATGAGATATTAGAGAATAAATTGATGGCAAATCATTGTCTTTATTTCTTCCTTTTCTTTTCCTTTTGTCACTGTATTTCTTCCTCGGATACATATTGTGCAACTGACATTAGAATGTTCCATACCATATCCCTCATCAGAACCGGCTTTTAGTAAACATAAAGACAAAATGATTAACCCAAAAAGCTCAACTCAAAGCTTCCAAATGAAGAAGCATGAGAATGGTTAAAAATTCACATAAGTTGATATCAAAACATATTAGACCTAAACCAGGTAAAGAGTCACACATATAACTGTACAAACAGTAATTCCACTGAGGAGAATGGGATTCACAAAGCAACAAAACATGAGCTGACAGGAAAAAACAAATCGTATTTAGAGCAAAAGTTTTCAGATCACAAGGATAACTCAAATCTCATCAGGCAACTTAAAACACTGAGCACCAAAGATATGAAGAGACGAGTTCTGAAGAAAGACAACGACACCACATTTGCTGCTGTTGAATCCATCCCAGAGCGTGAAATGAGCAGTCCCCGACACTGACTTCTTGGCTGTAACGTCTTTAACAGTGCACATCTTCTCCATCTTTCTTACAACGTAGTCATTCGACAACATTCTTCCTTCGTTCTCTCCTCTCTCACAGACTGTCACTAACCCCGTTTCATATAACGCCACCATTATGTCTAGTCCGTTCCCGTCTACTTTCATTCTCAAAGCTCCTGTTAGTGATACTTGCAGTGTCTCTGAGGTTGGTCTCTGGAAACTCGCCTGGTAAACAGAGAGATAATACAACTAATTAAACACAAAATCAAAATTATGTGTAGAGAGAAAGACAAAGCTAACAAAAGAAGAGTGATCCGCATTGTTCTGTTATCTTATTTTCTAACAAGAACTCATTCGTTAGCTAAAACAAGAAGATAGTATGAGTTAAAATTTATCATAGATGTTTAGTCAGCAACTTAGCTATCACAAAAGCTCGTTTATTCTAATGTCTTATAAGCTTACACTCATTCACAAACCTAACTATTATGTCATATACTTATAAAATATCTCCAAGAATACACATTATTCTATATAAATACAGATCCAGATGCAAGAACGTGCTGTTGAATCTTCATGCATCAAAGTAAATGTTACAATAGATGTTTTTTTTTGTTGCTAAAATGTTATAACAGATGTTAGATAAAAGATGGTATGATATGATGTAAAGAGCCAATCAAAGTAACTTATTAAGCAAGCTTCACATGGAGAGGTTATCAAAATTCATAAGAACATGACTTCTATTCAATCATAACCATAACCAGACCTAGTTCCTCCCTAGTCTTCTTCATTAGAATCATCTTTATGAATCTGCTATTTAACCTATATGTGTTAATCTCTGCCACCACATTCACCAGCAATTAGAATCAAACCTATAAGATGTTAAAAGAAGATAAACTAACCCGGAACGCAGGAGAAGGAAACCTAGGAGCTTCCGAGATAGATTTAAGCAGAGTCTCTTCCTCGTTCTCGTTCAACTGAGACCTTCCTTGGACAACAAGCTGCGGAGTAAACATCGTGTCAAGACTCAACGCCTCCACGTACGCCTTCTGCCTCACCGTCCATTGGCTTGACCCGTACGGATCCTTCCAACCCTTGTAGTCCCAGTAATCAACGTGGAAGACAAGAACCACCGCCGGAGATCCAGAACCACCACCGTCTTCTCCTCCTCCACGGATCTGAGCGTCGAAATCTCCTCGGCCTAGCCTGGACATCAGCATCTCCGCAGCTGGAGACGTTTTGCATCCCTGAGACGAGAAAAGCTGGACGAGAACCGGTGCGTCGCCGGCGGGAACGTCTGCTGACACGGCGGCGGAGTTGTTACCGGAGTTAGGTTTACTCGTGGAAGAGGATGATGAGGGTTTCTTGCCGCGGAAACAGGCGAAAAGACGGCGCGACATCGGAGGAAACTGCCCGTCTCTTCGCCTCCTCAAAAGATATATTAGAAAGAAGGAAAAGCGGAGAAAGAAAAGGAATCAAGAAGATGTTTTTTTCTCCCCGAGAAAGTTTGAGATTGTCAGCGAAGTTGAGAATCTTGAGGAGGAAGGAAAAAAAAGGCTATCACGTTGAGAGGTAAAGAGATAAAGGCGGCAAAGTCTCCTTTACTAAAATTTATTTATATATAAAATAATTTTTAGATAAAGATTCGGTGGCGAAAGCTGTAATTTTTCCAATTAGTTAAATCAGAGTAATGTTTGGCAAATAAAAAAAAGTAATGTTTGACAATAGTTTGGGAAAGTTTCCTTTTGTAGGTTTCGGAATTGGTATGAGGGAAGAAAGGTCAGTGACACGTCGGTTAAGACAGGTGTATGGTTGTTTGATGTCGGCAACGAACTTTCTTATTTTCTGTAATAAAATGAAAAACAAATAATTATAAATTAAACCAATAAATAAAATACACATTAACTTAACACTTTTGAAATCAAAAACTTTGTCGATGGAATCATATATATATATATATATATATATATATATAATTAGACTTTTTTTTAAGGGTATCCACCTAAACATTAAGTGGATCCCGCGAAAAAATTAAGTGATTAATTGATATTGAGCTTAGTAATTTCTGATTGTTGTGTGGCTCTATTGTTGTGTGCTCTAACTTGTTTCACAAATTTCAGTTAATAAACAACCAAATTTCAATTAATTTTCTAAAAATGGAGTTGAAATTTATTATTTGATGAAGGAAGAAAAGAGCAACTCTATTCACATTTCTTATTTATGCCATATTTAATTAATTCTGACTTCAGTTGGGATGATGAGTTCCATTCGAAATTTCCTTGGTTTATTGTTTTTTTTCATTAATGAACAATTAGCTTCCAAAAGGAGGAAAACCACATATGTTTTGTCCCTTCTTCTTCCCTTCACTCATTTTGGTCCTCTAATCTTGCTTGTGCTTTGGTTCAATCATATCCACTCACATTTTGTTTTCTTTACAACATCCTAAATTAACAGTAAAAATAAATTATTTTTTCTAAACATTCTTGAACTTATGTTATTTTAGTTTGGGCCCTATTACTTTAAATAACATACAGTAATTATAATTTCAATGACTGCTTGTGTGTGATATATGTTACAATATCGTGCTATATTAGTCCATATGAACATAAGTACCTGTGTTAGCTTTTTAATGTCACTAAACGTATTATAAAAAGAAAACAGTAAAAGATAAAGTAAGTTATTTAAGAGCAATATCATGTTATGCTTTGATCCAGATCCACCCGGATCACGTACGATTGACCTAATATGACTTTGATCGAAGGGGTTTTGAGGAAAAAAAAAAAGAGAGCAATATCATGTTATGCTTTTAAACACATGCTATGCGGATTAGTATGACAAGTTACCAACACAGATGATTTTGTAGATCAGATGGATTCAGCTTAATGTGTACTAAACTCTTGTATAGTCATACTCTATTATATAGCTTAATACGTATAACTATTCTAAACAAATTATTCCCACCCTAAATGTAGAGAAGAAAATTCAAAAAATTGTGCTGGGACCAAATAAGAATACCTTTTTTACCAAATTCAAATACAATGATCAGTTAATGATTATAGCTAAGGATATATGTTGTATATCATTCATATTTGAAATCGATTGCATGGTTTGTGTAGACCACATATCACCGGTCCATGCAAATCCATGTGGTTGAGAATCCACACGACCAGCCAAAAAACAAAACAGACTTCTTGGAAGTTCCAACTAAATCTCCACCACTATCTAGGAGCTCATTCACACTCCACTTTCCCCTATATACATTGCATAAACTCACTTGGTTCTCTTATATTTCTCAAGTTAAATAACCACTTTTAGAAAAAAGTAAAAGGATGTTAGAAGGGAAAGCAGTGATGGGTGAGACAGATATGAAGCAACCAATGAAGGAAGATGCTCTTTGTTTGGCCGCCAAAGCCCTTGATTGCTTTGATGTCACCGAACCCACTCAAATCGCCCGTTTCATCAAGAAGGTTCATAAATAAAGTTTCTGTACATGATACATAAATGTATAAACCTATGATTACCTTAGTGTTATAAATCACAAACTCTACCAGTAGATTTCCCGGGCAATGATATTCAGATCTTTGATATATATTTTCTCAAAAATTTCAGGAATTTGATAGAAAATATGGATTGGGGTGGCAGTGTATTGCGGGGACGCATTTTGGATCGTTCTTGACTCATTGTAGTGGCTGCTTCATCCATTTCTCTGTTGGCAACCTTACTATTTTACTCTTTAAGGGATCAGCTGGTGAAGTAGAGTCCCCACCAACAGTCTAACCAGTTCAGACATATTGTGATAATAATAATAATCAAGTCTTATATGTAGTGTTAAATCAAAAAAGCATTCTAGCATTTTCACAGCCATTTCCATTGTTTTTCCGGTGTGTACTTCAGAAAGAAAAAGAATATAAAATGTTGCAACTAGTCTTTGCATTTTGTGATCTTGATATTGTAAGTTTTGCACATAAGTTCAAAAGCAGATGGGGTTTGCTACAACAAAGTCGCCTAGTATCATTGTATAATAGTATACCATTTTATATCTGATTTTGATTACTTGCAAACAAAATATATATCTAAAAAGCAAACATAAAAACAACTGGAGACTTTATTAATGAAACATAGCTAAGAAAGATGCATTTCAACAAGTTTTGTAACCATTTTATTATAAAGAAGATAGCTTAAAGAATTACCTATTATTCCACACATAGCTTAAGAATTCTACTCAAGGCTAAGAAAGATGCATTTCAACAAGTTTTGTAACCATTTTATTATAAAGAATAGCTTAAAGAATGACCTATTGTTCCACACATAGCTTAAGAATTTTACTCAAGGCTGATTCTGTAAGAACATTCACATTGTGCAAAAAGTTTACTAAGGACGAGTTAGTCTTAAGGTGTTTAGATAACAGCTTCTTTAATTGCTTCGTTTCTTTAAGATCCAACTAGCTGCTTAAACATTAGATGTAAAATGATCCTCACACCTTCAAATTTTGCTTAGTTTTTTCCTTACCCTAAGCTAATATAAATTTGCGGTACATGAGATGATTATGAGAAGGAGATCTAACTTCATAAGCTTTTCTTGCACCACCAGTTCCGGTGACGACCACCATTTAACCTGAGCCTTGCCTTTGTCCCTCGTAGTCTCGCTTTGTAATCTTTCTTCCACTTCTCAAATCTTAACTTGAGTCTACTGAGTTCTTCTTCTGCATGCTGCTTCTTGATTGCAGTAGACTCTCGTTCCAGTTCTGTTTCCACATAACGCTTCACATCTTCATCAAACACAACTCTACGTTGATCAGCTTCCACATAAATATCCTTCACATCATTCAAGCTACCACCCTTGATATCTTTTGTGGGTGGAGTTCCAGGAGACATTGTATCCTCTGAGCTATTACCGTGACTTGCAGCCATAATATTACACGCAGCTTCCAGACTCATCTGCAAAACGGGCACATTCCAATATCAAGATTAAAATCATAACTATGTAAGTGCGTGATGGGTATAATAACACTTCTTTAGTAACCTCACCTGCATTGACGAGATATGTTTTTGCCATGTTTCCTCCATTGACTTCATTCTTGTTTCTTGCTCTAACCATCTTTCCTCAAACCGTTGCAACTCCTCCTTCAATGCAGTGTTTTCATCTTCCTTCCGCATTATAGCTGTTTCAACTTTCTGAACACGGCTCTGGAGATCAGCAAAAGCACAAGTTTGGACTTGTAACTTCTCTACAGGAAAGTCCTAAAACAAGAAAGGTAACAAAGTATCAGCAGTGTTACATAGTAACATACATAAGGCAAAAAAATTACCTTGTCTTGTGAAACCTTCCTCCTTGACTTTCTTCTCGGTTTTTTCTTCTCATTGTGTGATTGTTTCTTCAGTTGCACACTGTTTTTTAACTGCTTACGAACAAACCATCCTCGTACCACTACATAAAAGGATAAATAGATTCAAAAATCTTATCCAAGATGGAAACACAAGTTCTTTGATTTTTCTTTTACCAGATTGCAAGTGTATGACTGCATCAAGCTCTTTAGTTAATGCTGAGGAAACAGTAGCTGGTGTTTTCACAACAATGTAGTTCTTCCTGGCATTTTCACCGCGGATATCTATAGAAACAGAACAAGTTAGTGAATAAATCAAAGAGAAGAAGATTAAGCATAATGCATATAAAGTTAAACTTGAGGATATGTCAATGATTTACAAGATTGAAGTATCAATGCTGCGTTCTTAACATTGTGGAAGTATTCACGGGACTTATAGCCACGATATTGCTTTTGTAATCCAATTACACCATGCAGAACATAGTCTCTTCTTTCCTCAAGTAGGCCAATCTATTAAAAATACAAAGATTAAAGTGTTACTATTGTAGATAGATCATGAAACTTAACCAAACATAACATCTCCAGGTAATAAGAACTTACTTGCCCGGTTCGAAGGTATATTTTTCTGTATCCAACTTGATACATTTCAGGAGGAAGATTGAACTGCTTCATAATGGCATCTGATGTGCTAAGTGGATCCTGGGAGGTTCTTGTGTCTAGTAAGAATCCATATCTAATCCATGCACAAGCCAGCAAAGACAAAAGGTTTGTAACAAGAGATGTATCAACAAAGTGCATCTTTGAAAGTTGAGAGACCACACCTAGCTGCAAGATCCTGATGTGTCATCCGAGTATGATACCCTGATCTTGATATTCTAACAATCTCCAAAACGCCACAACATCTAAGCTGTTGTAGAACATGATTCTCTTCGTAAACTCCAGGAAGCTGATTTGAGTTTGGCTTTATGCATCGGATAAAGTGAGGAGTGGTGTCTTCTAACTTGTTCATCAGCTTGAAAAGTTGGCTCTGTAAGCAGAAAAATTGAGTTGAATGTAAGAAAAGGAAGGTTTACAACTGCAAAACTCAAGCCAATGTTACCTTAAACTTTGTAATCACACTTTGATTCATGGATTCCGACAAGGTTGCTGGCTTTAGAGACTTGTCACGCATCTTAGAAGAAAACAGGTTCAGTAATTGACAGTTGCATGCTGACAAAAGTTGGATAAGATCAACATGCAGTGGATCTCTGTTCTTTTCCAGGAAGCCATTTGTATCATAGAGAACCTATTAAACACCATAACTCTCATAATTATCCAAGGAGATATAAGAGCTAAACAACATGCAGCGTTAAATTGTTTTATCAACTGACCTCTCCAGCATAATGACTAACTCTGAAGCCACGACCTCTTCTCTCTCCCCTGAAACAAGAGTTAGCCTTCAAATGATGCTGCAGCTTGTTGGCAAACGTCGTATCAGTGGCCTTTGGAAAATTTGATTCCTCATCTAGTAGTGATACCAAACCAATGGGTTTCTGCACTAGCAATCATATGTGCAAAGATGATATTTTAAAAAAAAAACATGGGAGAAAAAACAAGAGTTAGTACCAAATCTAAAGATGTCACGCTAGAAATTACCTTCTCAATCAGATCTAGACACTCTTGGTTGTCTTTGAACTCAACCTTAGTCCAATCAATTCCATCCCCTTCATATTCCTGGACAGTGAAGATTTAACTGATAAGCTTAAACACATTTACATATAGTTTAGGCATCAAAGAGAAGAAACTCACCTCTTGTTCAAGTTTAAATAGATGTCGGTTGAAATGTTGTTGCAGTCTTTCATTTGCATAGTTTATGCAAAATTGTTCAAAGCTATTATTCTAAAACCAAGGAGGCTTTGATCATTACACATTCAAAAGAAAACAAAGACTAACAAAACTAGAGCGAGGTTACGAACCTTAAATGACTCAAAACCATATATATCAAGGATACTAATAGATCTTCCTGTCCTTGATTTACCAACTTCAAGTGAAGTGTTTATTTGCTCAACAAGCCAGTTGAAAAGGCTTGCATATATGATTTTTGCTAGTGAATCCCTCATATCAGTCGCCTGCATATATGGAAAACCAATTTGACATTTAGAAGTATAGAACTAACAACTGTTTTGTGATATGTGGAGACTAAACAAACCTGTCGCAGTGTCAATCTTTTAGCAATGCAATCTTTACCAGCTTGGAGCTTGCATGTAGACAAAACCACCATAAGCTCTTTTGAGTCGCATCCCATTAACATAGCTACGTTAGCCAGAGCTGTCATAAACAAGAGTAGAAATAATAAGCATCCTTAGTCCAGTAGTTTAACATGATAGATGACAAGAAAATCTATTCTACCTTCATCTGCTACCACGTCCACATGGTTTTCATTGTCAATCACTTCAAAAGATACATTCCCTAACCATAATACAGATGCAAGCAGTGAAAATGCACGTTCTTGATATTCTTGAGGAATCTGAACAATGTTGAAAGCTTCCTACAATAACAAAACAATCTCTGATGAAATTACAAAATTTTGGAAAAGGCATAGGAAAAAGAAAGAGTTACCATCAGTTTATGAAAATTCTGAGCATCATCGATGCGATCAATTGTTAAGCAGCTGCTCTGGTTCAAATAACTATATTCACTTGCTGCTTTAAGCTTCAGCCTCTCTGCAAATAAAATCATATAAGAAATGATCTAGCAACCTCTAGCTTCTCAGCAAATGAGCAAGTATAGTTTATATATATGTCTACATTTTACTTTAGCAGGGACACTTCCAAACATATCATATGCGTCTAAGAAATCAATTTCCTTAGATATTTCGGTTTAAAATGTTACCTTTAAGAATTGGTGAAGCACCTGCACACAATTCATAAAAGATATGGTAGGATCTCTCGCCATTGGAGAGCTGAACTACTCTTGACTGTTCCAAAGAGAGTACTTAGTCCATGAATAGCTAACTTGTGGAATCTGACTAAAACTTCTCAACAACAAAAATTACCTTTTCTAGCAGAACTGTGATCATTCAGCACAAGTAGTCACAGGAAACAAAAATATACGTGAGCTCAATATTCAAGAAAATATGACAAAGAATCATAAAAGTGTTAAATTCTTTACTCACAAGTTTCAAGTTTGGCTCCGCATATCTTTCCTTTTGCATTAAAATGAATCTCCATCAGTTTCCCCTGCATCAACAGAATGTGAATTACACTTATTGGCTGACATGAAAATTTAAAATTTAAAGAAGAGGTGGAATGATTCCATACAAATCTGCTAGAGTTATCATTTCTTGATGTTTTAGCGTTCCCAAAAGCTTCAAGTATACAGTTTGTCTTTAAAATTTCATTATCCACCCCAAAGTTGCCTTCACCAAGAGCTTCCAAGTACTGCATTGCATACTTTGCTGTCTCAGTTTTCCCAGCTCCACTTTCTCCACTATGGAATGATACCATCAATCAATTACTAATATCAATATCACCCAAAAAAAAATCATTCAGGATATTAGGCCTCGTCGTACCTTATGATGATAGATTGGTTCTTCTCCTCTACAAAAAAAAAAGGAAAAGTCAAAATGTAAACACCAGACAATAACTACTTCAACACCATGGAAAAGAACTAGATTTTACAGCTTATGCTCACCTCTCATCATCTCATCAAAAGCTGCATCTGCAACTGCATATACATGAGGAGCAACCAAAGCCTTCTTCTGATAGGCTGATCTAATGTCGTTACCGTAAATTTGGACCTTCTTAAAAGGATTCACTGCAATCAAAACTGGTCCTGCTTTACTCTATAATCAAAGAAACATGAAACTGTGTTAAAAATGAAGAATAAGCAAAAAGAAAAACAAGACTAGATTTTTTTTTTTTTTTACATAAATCAAATCTTGTGAGTATCTGACTCTGAGGTTGTAAAGAACAGAGGGTTCATTCAAGTAACTAAGCTGTATAAGATCTTCAACTCCCTCCAAAACATCTGGGTTTGCAGGGAGAATCTCTTTCACTGATACTTCCACAACCTTTAAAAGATAAAATAGAATTACAAATCCATATTATATGCAAATTTTTTTAAAAAATAAAAAGAAAAACTTACTTCCGTGTTGGACAAGACAACACAAACCACATCACCGGTCGTAGATTGTATCTTCCCCAAGTGCCACTTCCCATTAGGACATCGACACCAAACACAAAGTTTCTGTAATAATCAAAAACAAAAAAAAAAACAGTTTTAAAACCGCACGTACCAAAAAACATGTAATGTAATCAATATCATCAGAGAAACTTGCAAAAGAAGTAATCTTAACCTTGGTGATGAAATACTCAACGTTATTGACCCATTCTGGCTCAGCTCTCCAATCCTTCTCTTTGGTCTCCCTCTCCGGAGAAATCGTATCACGGAGGCTCGTCGGAAGCGATTGACGATTCGATGGCATTTGTGAAGTACGTCGAGAGGGAAGGGACGGAGACTTGTCCTTTAACCTCTCGCATGCTTCGTGTTGGCTAAGAGATTCCGTCGTCTCCTCCGGTGTGATTTTCATCGTCGGAGACGGCGGTATAGTCATTGTTTTCCCTAGAATTCACCGGCACATCGGAATCTGAAAACTTTATAACGGAGAATCTCTCAACGTTGCAGATATGGAAAGCTTGTCGAAACAATTAGCCAAACGGAGAAAAAAAAAGACTATGAACAAAATAAAAAACTGAAAACCAAAGAAAAATAATAACAAAACCTTTTGCCAACGAGAAGAAAGTTATTAGAGAGAGAGAGAGAGAGAGGTTCCAGAGACAGAATTTGAAAAAAACAACGAGGCGCAACGATGAAGAAATATGAAAAAAAAAACGATGAAGAATTTTGTTTTTTTTTTGCTTTCAGAAAATAAATAATATAATGGGCTTTAAACAGGCCCAATAAAGGGACCCGAATATTAGTAAATTGACCCGCCCCAACAATAGGTTTAAGTAATCTCAATTCGATTTGTTTTCTTCCCTTCTCGTCTGCCCTAGCCGAGAAACCAAAAAAAAAAAAATCGGCGGCATGACGAAGAACAGGAACAAGAAGAAGAGAGACGACGCCGTTTCCATGGACGTTTCCGAAACTAAGAGCGTCGTCTCTGAATCTGCTCCTCAAGGTAAAAACATCACGTCTTGGCTTATTATTATTACTCGTGACTTGAATGTTTAATTTTAAGTCTGTATTTTTTTATTTGGTTAGCCATGGACACTTCGGAGACCGGAGACGTGAAACTAACTGCTCGTACTCGTAATCTGTAAGCTCAAGTTTCATTAGCTCTCAACTTGGATCGAAAAATTATTATATTATTAAGCCATTTGATTTCTGGTTTGGCTAGTTAGATTTATATAAAAATCTTTGGTTCGGTTTGGTTTCTCTTTGGCTGCAAATTTTCATTGCGAAACTGCTCTGTTCTGGTCTTTTGAGTCATTGAAATCATATGACTCTGATGCTTACAAGCTCAAGTTACCACAATAGTTCAGTTTCTAGAGGATAACACTTATGCAAGCTTTTGGACTAGTTTTGCCAAGTAAAATTATCATTTGTTACGTTCCTTAGAGTGCAATGTACACATCAGCTTCGAAGAAAGAGATACATGCTAGCTTGTGTTTTTTTTTTCATTTAATCCTGATGATATTACTCCTTTTCTGAAGGACAAGTGCGAAGAAAGGAAAACCAATGAAGAGAACGAAGAATGCAAGGAAAGTGAAAGCTGTGGCTAAAGCTATAGCTTTGAACGACAAGTATGAAGAGAAAGCTACCAAGAACGTTTCCAAAAAACAGAGAACTCTTTCCGCCAAGAAATTGTATGAATGATTTTTCGTTTTAGACTTAAAAAGCTACGGAGAAAGCGAAAAGATATTGAAAAGTATTGAAGGTTGGGTAGTCTATTCTTGTTGTTCTTGTTAACGATTATGCTTTTCTTAAGCAAAAAGAGTTTCTACAAGTTTGTACTTCTTCAGTTACATAACATTTTTAATGTTTATGGATTTATTATAAATGGGAATGTTCGTAAGCAAGTGACTACTACTTTAAACATCAAACAAAGATCAAAATGTAACAACAATGTCAAGGACATATATGTATATGTGCTTCTGTATTACTTCTATATCCAACAACAAGCTCTTTGCGCAAGTTTGTGTTTATCTCTAGTCTACTGGAAACTAGGTGCACTAACTTCTTGGTCGCATTTTCAGTCTGCATCTGTTACTTCAGCTTCTATGTCTGCGACTGCTGTTGAGAAACCCTTCTCTCCAAAATCAAAACACCTCTTCTCACCATCGGATCCACAAGGATGTGCTAAGGCTTTTTAGTTCACACATTTGCACAAAGAGTAAAGCAGATGTTTAGTTTGGTTGGAGAATTTCACTGGTTCCTAAACTAACTTATCCTCCACAATTGCATTTTCCGAGTGAACAAAAGAAAAGAATGCTAATGCTTGGAAAAACTCGCTGTGCCCACCATAGCATTCATGTTAATGATCGCCTAGACTTTGATTTAAGACAAAGAGACAAGAAGGCTTACACTACTGTGGACAATATCTTGCTGTTTCCACCATAGAAACGCTCCAAACCTCACAACTGGAACAATCAGCTGCATAATGTAAGAATCTCAATCAACCAAAACGCCAATCAGAGAGCTAGAGAGAGAGATGGAGAGAATCATTACCCCAGACGGATACAATAGTGTCCAAAATCCAACCAAGCTGACCAATCATATAGAGATAAGTCAGCCCAATCGCCAAAGCAAGGTTCCCAAGCTCTCAGCTCTAAAATCTTATATTCTAATCAGTTATGTTAACGTGACATATCGCAATGCGGGGATAGCTCAGTTGGGAGAGCGTCAGACTGAAGATCTGAAGGTCGCGTGTTCGATCCACGCTCACCGCAAGTTGTTTTTTTTTTTTAATTATTCAAAACGCAACGTTTTAGATGTATGTATCTTTAGAATTTTTTTATTTATTTCTCTCCTGTGAGAAAGAATTCAAAAGAGCCCATTAACGTATTGTGGGGTATTACATTTGCGCCCCCAGATCAAAACTATTCTCAAGGCCTTCGCTCATCCTAAGCCTAACTAACCGAATCAGTTAAGGCCCATTACAATCCCCTATTTATTTACATAATTACCACCTTACCCTCTCAAGGAATTGTTGTTTTACTCTTTTTTACCGCGTATGGGTCACCAGACCAATAACATTAATTTTAATGCCTAAAACTCATATGTTTGACTCGAAAGTCCGAACCCGCTGGAGCTGTACCCGAAACTCTGAGTCAACTCGCTCAAGTTCTGCTGCTGATTACTGCATCCGCTCTCCGCCGCTCGTAACACGTCGTAACCGCCGTAACTCGATACTCCGTTCGTCGGAGCTACCTCCGGTATGGGGTTAAGACCTGCTAAGCTAGCCCAATCGAAATTCCCGTTGAGAATCGTCCTTAGCGAATTCATCCGAGGAAGATCAAAAGACCGATCTTTCATCTCTGGGAACGAATCAAGAACGTCGTCGAACTGAGACGAAGAAGACGACGGCGACCCGTTTGTGCTGTGGTCTTCAATGCTAGCTTGTACCGGAGAAACAACAGCTTGTCTCTGAGATCCAGATGTTTTGTTGTAGATCCGACATAACACCCAATCATCCAACTGTAAGAACACGAGTTTAGTGTCTGGATTTCGATTTGATTTTTTTTTTACAATTGAACAGTCATGTTATTACCTTGGAGCTTCCATGGCTACGAGAATGCTTGATGAGTCGATACTCGTGCATAATCCAGTTCGTTTTCGTGCCTTTTGGAGCTTTTCCGGCGTAGAAAACCAGAGCCTTTTTAATCCCGACACGGTGACCATCCGACGTGATGACTTTGTCCGTACCCGTTGCCTTCCAATAACCCGACCCGGCTACTCTATTGGGTCTTGACCCGTTTGGATATTTCCGGTCTCTCGGGCTAAAGAAGTACCATTCCTTCTCCCCAAACAAAGCCTTACCTGCGCAAATTACAATAATAGTCTCTTAGTTTTAACTTCTTTTCAAAATTAAACCGAAAATTACGAATCGTTATTATAACACCCTAGTAAAATTTAATTGATGCTTACTTGGCAAATCCCAAGGATCGAACTTGTAGAGATCGATATCTCCGATGATCGGGAGAGAGAAATGATAGCCTGCAACTTTCCGACAGAGATAGTTAACAAGAAGCTCTTCATCTGTCGGGTAAAAACGAAAACCCGGAGGTAAGCTCAATTGGGTTAACGGATCCTTCTCTCTAACACCCATTCTCTTCTCTCTGCTTCGATTCTTCAGCAGACCAAAGTAATATGTTTATATGTTTATGTTCGTTGATCTTTTTTGGACTACCATTCAAGTAGCTGCGTTATATATAGGCTGTAAAAAGGCAAAGGCTCTTGGAGGATAAGTACGGTAGTCCTTGTCTTGTGGACCATTTGGACCATTGACATACTGCCACGTACATGAAACAGCCGACCTTGTCAGTATGCTGTACATTTTTTCAAGCGAGATAAATGTGCGGAATATTTTCTTATGTGTATGTTTTTTAGCAATGAGAAAACATTTTGGCAGTAATTTATTTTATCTTGGTTCATTCGTGACATATTTAAAACATCCTCTAACTAATTATAGTAACCAAAGCTTCCAAAGTAATATCTCCGTTTCAAATTACTTGTTGTTGTACAGTAAAATTTTCGTTTCAAAATGAATGTTGTTTTTGAATTTCAATGCAAAATTTAATAATGTTATATATTATTCAATTTTCTTATTGGTTGAAATGTGGTTAGATTTATAGGTAATTGTGTTTTTATTTTGAGAATATGTAAAATTAAATGTTTTTTTAATCTGTGTGCAAAAATCTAAAACGACAACTAAAATGAAACGGAAAGAGTATACGCATTACCGTGAGGAATAGATGAAATAAAGACACGTGTCAAGCCAGTTGTCCTTAATCTTCTAGAATTCTGAAAAAGCCTAACAACGATGTGTCTATCTATCAGAATTCTCCAAATAATAGTTCGATTTATCTTTTTCATGAAGCACTCACTACGTTGCAGTCAGATAAAAAAAGAAGAAAAGAAAGAAGCACTAACTATTGGAAAGATAAATCTATGGAGCAGGCTTTAGACATGCGTGGAAGGCAATGTCCTGCTTGTGTGAAATGTACACGTGTTGGGAGAGTTAGGCAAACCTTGAATGAAAGAGTCAAACTAAACAAAAGTTAAGAAAAAAAATAATACCATAAAAGGAGAGAAAATGTTGAACAAGTGTACAAACATACAAACTTTTACTATAAAAATAGAAAGGTTACGTTATTTGAGCCACGTATATAGGATTAACAGAGAGAATATTATTATTTTAATAAAACCATTGAAATATAATGACAAATCCAAAAAGAAACAAAAAGATAGTATGTTATTAGCTGAGAAAGAAGAAAAAAAATATATCATTTTCTAATTATACAACTGAGATTTCATAATAAATGTAAACGATAATGTATTTTCACTATTAAATTTACGTCTGATTTATTTTGTTCCTTGCAAGGTTTTTTCCATCGCTAGAATATTATTTATTGTTAAGCATTGTTGCAATCTTCAAAAACATGATACTATTTTTAATAAAGGCAAATCTCCAAAAAAATCAATAATAAAAAAAATATAAAGAAGAATATGATCAAAATAAGTTTCATTAAATATATTAATGACAAATATACTTATACTTTGTAGATATTTAAATAAATAAATATTTAAAAGAAAAAAACTTGGAAAATCGATTTTATTTTTATTTTTTTGTAAGAATATTTTTTAAAGATATACTAGGATATTTCGTTCTTCTATTTCTGTATTTAAATAAAAAGAGAAATTAGGTTTTCTTTCACTCAAGAAATACTATAAATGGCCTTAGAAGTTGACAAGTGAAAACAATAGACCATACTGGATAGTTCACAAGACTTTAAATAATAATTTTATTTTTTTATTATTCTTCTTGATGATTCATTTCTCTTTTTAATTATTTTCCTTGCATTTCGTTTTCAATTGCTTTTGAATTATAGATTTTAGTGAACGTGGAGAATTCTTGTTCATAGAAATGACATGCTCTCACCCATTTGTTTTATGAATTTTTTTTTTTAAATATTACCAAAGATACGACAAGTTTGGTTCAACGATTTACAAAACTGCGAAATGTGTTGATTATAAACTCCGCAATCGCTATTCAGTTAACGTATAATATTCTTGTGATCTTGACAAAGACGCAAAAAGTCAAGAAATATATGGCTTTGGAGACAATGAGTTAAGAAAAACGCAGTGATATGGCTTTGGGGGCAATGAGGAAAACAACCTCCACACAAACCTTGAAATTGCCGTTGCCGAGCATGGGATAGAAGAGCGATGCTGTTGGCTCTAGTCCCGCCTTGAAGCACTCCAAAGTGTTTCAACGAGCAAGCATAAAACATAGCTCACAAAACACTATAAAGGAAGAAATCGCAAGGAAAATTTAACACAATAAAAATCTAGACATTCATAACAAAGTTATGACAAAATAGTCCACAAGTAAACAAGTGACAAAATAACTTATATTAATAGAAAAATATTAAAATACTCTTAATGAATAATATATCTAATATTAAGAATTTTTAATATATCTATTTAAAATATTATCATTTTTAATTTTATATTCTAAATCATAAATTGTAGATCCTAAACTCCCAAAAAAAATACTTATTCTAAAACCAAATAACTATGAAGATATATGTGTCTTTAAACTGTTTAATGAAAGCTATTTTAATCATTATTTTAGTGCTATTTTGTGATAAAGGTTTTTTAAGTATTTATCTAAAATAATCTATAAGTGATATAAATATTATCATTACTTGAACTGTTTGTGTATCTTTTGTATCAGTATCAGTAGATTTGTTTAAATTTTTAGCATAACATCATTTAAAAAAAACTTTAAAATTATGGACTAGAACAGTTCTTTATAAATAATAATTTGTCTATTAATTAAAATTTCTATACGTTGGTAAAAAAATTTAGGTCATAGTATTAATTATTTATAAAAGGTTTTACTGTATATGGATGTATCTAATAAATAGTGAGTTGTACACGTATATTCATATATATTTCCCGTCTTTAAAGTATGATTTTCTTTGTGTTTCCTTTGCGAAGTTACATGTTTGTTAAAGCTTTAAATGAGATAAGGTTAGGTGACACGAATGTTTATCTAAAAGAAAATCAAAAAGGCATGATGCTTTCTAAATGTATCGCTTATGCCTTATGGACTCTGCATATTTACATAATTATTTCAGGATCACTTTTAATATATGTAGAATCTGGTCTGTATATGATTTGTTGGTGACTATTCTTTTCTGAATTATAGGCAATCTCCAACTCATCTTTTTATTCACCTTTATAATAGTATTTAAAGATAAAAATACTTCATTTCATCTATATTCTTTTTCAAAATTAGAGATTTCTATTTTTTTTCTTTTATTTATAGAGGAAAATAACATTTCTTTATTTTTGCTCTGTATTTAAAGATTATTATTTTGGAAAAAAATATATAGGAGCAAATCATATATTTTATTATAAAATTTCTTAGAAAAAATAACTATCTACATTATATATGGTCTAAATTAATTTTAGATGGTATAGAGGTCGATAGTTTTTCGAAAATTCGTCTTCTTTTTGTGTAAATTACTATCTAGACAGTTTTTACTTAAACATAATCTTCCAACAATTCAAACCTCAACATATATAGTTGTTATAAATAATTTAAATATAAATTTTAGACAATTCTTTAAAATTATTCCCTTCTTATTTTTTATTAAATAAACTGAAATCTAAATAATCATGTTTTTGTGGACCGATACATCAATGACATGTAGAGCCGGTCCTATAATTATGAAAGCTAAAAGAAATGGAAGAAAAATTGGCCACTTTTTAGTGAAAAAAGTTAAGATACTCCAGTAATTTCTCGAATCTAGGTTGGTGTTGCACAATTCCTACTACAATAACTCTACCACTAGACTAAAGAGAAATCAAAAATTTGTGGCCGAAATTTAGTTATTAAACAATCGGCCGGAAGTATGAGCTCGTATCCATTCTCTCAAGGGTCGGCACTGCACACATGGAGTAGAAATCTCACATCCTAAAAGAATCGTCTCTAACTTAGACCAACAAAACAACTACTTATACATTGGAAACCACTATACCATCACAACGTAATTGTCTTTTTTTGTTTCCGTAATACAAAGTTAAGCTTGCCGAATTTTTAGGTTTTCTTTTTAAATTATACAGTAACCTATTTAAATTAAACATTATTCATCTAACCCCAATTACTAATGATACTGTCTCAAATACTGTCTTAATGATACTGTTTGAAGTCCATAGCTGGTATGTTTACTCTGCACCACAAATGCATCAGCTAGCATTTGGAATCTAGAAAACGCGTGAGGTCAGATACCTTTACATGTACGTACTATTGCAACGTGTAAAATGCGTTGGACTTGGAAGGCATAACAAATAAGCAAACATTAAGTTGGCTTTGAACTTTCCTTTTAAACACACAAAGAACATGGTCTTCACATTAGATTCTGATATAACTCCCTTTATTTAGATTTGACTTATCAGAGAGGACCACTTGAGCAGGACCAGATTAATTAACCAATTAATTACACACGACAGAAGATCAAAAGAGACCACAGAATTTTGAAACATAATTCATCATATATCATCACAAATAGATTATTCTAAAGATTCTAACCAAAGAAACAATAATGCAACAAGAACTTATTGGTGTTATACATTCGATCTTACTCAAAAAGTGCTTAAAAAGCAGACATAGCTAAGTATTAGCCGGCCTTGGTCTTACCAATCCTCATCAAAGCAATATAGGCAACAACTCTATATCCAACAAGCATCACAGCCAAAGCAAAGGAAGAGGCCAATCCACTATTCAACCCTATAAGCTTAATACCTTCAAAATCACCAACATGACACTTCAAATTCCCATTTTCACCACAAGGATACCACTCACTCTCCGTGTACTGACCCAATATCATTAGCTTATAGGTATAGTAACTTATCGACACGTATTTAATCCAAGCGATGAACACTGGGACATGTCGAACGTAGTATCCTCCTGCTAACATAAACGTGAGCATTATAACTGAACCGAGTGTCGTGGCTGTCTTCTGGTCCATCACTAGGGCACCTAGGGCTAGTCCTAGCCCACCAGATACAAGGACGTTGACGAGGAGGATCAAAAGCGTGAGAAAGAAGTTTACCGGTTTAGGGTTTAAACCAGCCATCCAATAAGTGATTATGAGAAAAATGGTTGGTAGAATAAGCTCCATTGGGAGATCCCCCACGATTCGGGACATGAAGTAAGACGAGAGCCTGTACATCCCCGAGGAACGTTCTTTCTCAAGCATTTTTCTCTCTTCAGGAAACGTGAAGATTTGTTGGAAGAGAGGGAAGAATGCCCAGAAGGATGACACAAAAAACAATAGACCTATCTGCAAAAATAAACCACAAGTGATTACATCAAATATAATAAATGAATATACAAAATAACACTAATAGACCTAAAAGATATGTTTATACCTGATCTTGTAAGTGAAAAAGGTCTGTTTTCCACCAAAGGAGACCACATAAGAAAGACACGACAAGAACCTGACCAATCTTTAGGCCAGAGAAAGAATCGTGTCGCCTGTGCTTAAGGCCTCTCTCAGAGAGAACACAAAACTGCTGCCACCATGTTGTTGGCCAGTCTCCAAAATGCTTGGAGTCTCCAAGGTTCTCTATTGATTGGATAAAATGTTCATCTTGTCCTTTAAGATCATTGATAACATTGTCCAACAAAGTTGTCTTGTAAACCGCAACTAGAGCTGCCTTCAAAGCCTCTGGTCTTTGGAACTCATCTGATCCAACACCTAAAAATATAATATGTCCATGTTTTGATCTTAGGTTTAAACAAAGAGACAAAAGACTATATGGATGATTACTTGTCCGGAAAGAGAGACTAACCGTTTGCTATATCCAAGAGAAAATCTGATGGATTAATCCTTTCAACAGATGGGGAGTATCCAACGCTAGCAAAATAATCCATAGCGTTGGATCCAAGCCCGAAGTAGATAGGATTACCTTCTGATAAGAGAAGAATCTTATCAAACATATAAAACAACCTACTAGAAGGTTGATGAATTGTTGTCACGACCGTTCTTCCACCTCGAGCCAGTTCCCACAAAATGGACACGATCCTCTGAGCCGTGGTCGAATCAAGACCAGAAGTAGGCTCATCAAGAAATAGTAAACTAGGGTTTATGAGAATCTCTTGCCCTATGCTAACCCTTTTCCTCTCACCACCCGAAACACCTCTCAAGAAAGGTTCTCCAATGATAGTATTCTTACATCTATCTAGACCTAACTCAGTCATGACCGCCTCAGCTTGTTTGATCTTCTCTTGTTTTGTAAGAGAATTTGGAAGCCGGAGAAGGGCAGTGAAGACTAACGTTTCCTTCACAGTCAAGTAAGGGTAAAGAGCATCGTCTTGCGTCACGAAACCTGTGGCTCGCTTCACGCCTTTAGAGAATGGTTTGTTGTTGTAGGATATGTTTCCTGTGAGCTTCCCTTTCCCTTCACTAACACGCCCTCCTAATGCCGTTAACAAGCTGGTCTTGCCACTTCCCGAGGGACCGAGCATAGCTAGGATCTCTCCTGGTTTGACTATCCCGTTTATGCCCTTCAAGATGGTCATCTCTTCGGTTTTGACTTTGGTTTGACTCAGCCAGCTCTTTGGCTCCTTCACCTTCACCGTGTACACAACATTCTCAAACTGCTCCAAAAATATCAAGAACAAAATTGAATCAGCATGTCTGCTTAATTAAACACACATAAAAGCTCGCTATGTATCCAATAATTAAATGAAAATATTCGTATATGAAAAATATCATACTCGTAGATTCACTGACAAAAATTCTAAACTTCTAACCTAATGAACCCCTCCATATACCATAAGTTAAAAATATCTGCATGTACTCATAGAGTATATATGTATCAAGGAATAAATAGATTATTTATTATTTATATACCTTTAAAGTAATAGGAAGATTAGCCTTTTTAAATATTGAAAAAGGAAGGGTTTGATCGTCGTTGTTATTCTCGATTTGGGCTTCAACATCCATGGAAACCTCTTGATTATCCATTCCCAAAACTGATCGATGCATAAACCCTTGCTCACAGGTAACTAAGGATTAAGGCTGGATTTAAATATTCTTCTCCTGATTAGTAAGAAACTCTTATTTGGTAAATCTGAATCTAGAGGAGAGAAAGTTGGATGAAGTATTTGATTTTGTTGGCTCTAGGAGTTCTAGAGTCGGAAGGCAACTTGTAACTCGTTTATTTAGCTAATAAAGAGATATTAGGGTTCACGTAAGGAAAGTGAGAGAGGGTTTTAAGGATATATATAAGAAATATTCTTAGAAAAAAATCTTCTGTTACTAAGCACGCTTTTAGAGTGGGATGTTTGTTTCGACCCTTTGGAAAAGAAATTTAATATATAGTCAGTGAGGGGATCGCTATGCTATTCTTATATTTTTTAATTAAAATAAATCATAAAATCTTAAGATTTGGTCATTACAATAATGTAAAAATAACATTTTTAACGAAATTTTAATAATAAATTAGATTTTGACCCGCTCTTGAAAGGACGGTTATATATATTCTTTTATTTAAAATTATATATAATAAAAAAATTGGGTAATATAATTTATGGATGTTTATATCAGATAATTCAAATACCATAATAAATCATTGAATCTAAATTGCTATATTTAGGTAAAATATGAAAGATAATGAATGTAGAGAGATAGTTGACTAGTAGGAATTTAAGAAATCTTGTTGAAAAGATATAACAGAATATGGTAAAAGAAATATATTATATTAAGTATATATTGATTATTTGGTATAAATATCTGTTTTTAATTAAATGATACAATAAATTATGTAATATATTAACAAACTTGAAACAGTCCAAAAGTTAAATGACAACTTTCAATGGTAAATAAATTTAGTACTCTATTTTAATAAAGTAGACATTACAAAGTTATTACTTTAAAATAAATAATTTTTTTACAATAGCGTTTACATTTCTTTTCAATAAATAAATATCTAATATAATAGATGTCAAAAAAATATCTAATATAATAACTAGGGAAATAGCGTAAGGCAATGTATTATTCCAAAATAAATAATTAAAATTATTATATTATATGATAAATAATATAAATTAATAAGGATGTAACAAAAATGGTGTAGTAAAAAAATTATTTTCTATGATACAAAAATAATGAAAAGGAGAAATATATAAAAAACTAACATGAAATCAACACTTCATTATTTACTTGTAACTTATTAATAAGTGCTTAAAAAATCAAAATAAACAGGCAACAAAATATAATATTAAATATAATTAATTTTGTATAACCATATAGGAAATTCTTATGCAAAATTCTTGCAAATAACAATTCTAAAATAGTGGTGTTTAAACGTTCATTTGGTTTATCAAAACGGATTGCCTGGCGAATTCTTATCTAATCGTATGTGATTCTAGTACGTATTTTGACCATGTTTAAAATTTGTTTTAACAAGTTCTTTAGAGTTGCCTCCATAAATATGGTCAATTGGAAGATGAGACTGGGAATGTGCTATAATAGTTTCTTTGGGATTCGAGTCTCTTTTGAAACAAAGTTACAATTATGTAGAAAGTTTGAGTTTGAATTCAGGTAGAGGTAATTTACCTGGTAGTTTTGTTAGTGACAATCTAGCTATCCTCTAACATTAGCTAAAAAGTATTTTAAATTCAGATCAAACAATATAATATACAATATATTCTATGTATTAATTGCATTTTTTTCAGATATTAACCGGTTTAACCATATCGCCCAGATCAAGCAATAGAATATATAAAAAAAAAATTAAAATTTTAACGATAATTCAACAAAAGCTTTATCCATTTCCCCCTATTTAACCATTCAACAACTCAACTGAGATATTAGTCAAGTCCATATAAAATATTTGCTTGGTTATGCTTTTAGGATCTAAACTGGCTTTCTTTGCAACCGTTGTTAACCAACCAGCTGTCAAATACCACAGATATTTTATTTGGTTAAAACATCAATATTGTTTAATCATACACTTAGGGGTTGATTTCACTTGCTCTCTCACAAAAGTGTATTTGCGAAAGTGCGGTTGCATGCGTTTGATACCCGATTATAGAAATCAATTAACAAGTGTCATTTCTTAAGGATTTAAAAATCAAATATTCTGGAGATAATTAGATTAGATGGGGGTTTACAAATGTAGATAGCTTTCCATATCTGAAACTAAACTGAATTAATAAATTAACATAATATAATGGCTATGTAAAAAGATGACAAAACACTATAAATAACTTTAACCCTCCACTTAAGAAATCAAAGGAGGAGGTTCGCCAAGTGAAAAGTAAGAGTTGAGCACGCGATCATCCACTTAGAACAACTTAGTTTAAAGTGTTCAAGATATAAAATTCTCGTTTTAAAATACAAACAGAAAAGTATATATTAATTTATATGATACTTTGTTGTGGATGCATTATAAATGCTATTGAATCCAAATGGAAAAGTACATTTGTATGATTAGTGATCGTACATGAACTTCTAATATTTGGTTAATTGGTTTTAATAATATATACAAAACGTTAAGATATTTGGATTTCCTATGAATTCAATTAATACTTATGTTAATTACTGAACTTAATGTCCTTACAAGAAAGTCAACATCACGGGAACATGTTTGTATTGGGGCTACTTATTTTGAGAGTAACATTTCTTTATGAAAGCTTAATTTATTACTAGTGCTTAGACTTTTTCGATTGAATGGAGAGTCCATTTTCTTTACTCGAGAATAGATTCAATTTCTATGGAAACTAAGGAGTTTAGGTAGTTTATCTTACAACTGTTGAACTTTGATTGGGTTAAACTCTCTCATTGGGGTATATGCTATACGTCGTCTGTCATTATCTTTCTACTATCCTTTGTACACACGAGCAGTTGAATGCTACTTCGACTTGACACCGTTACGAACGCATCATATTACTCTTTCTTTCAAACTTCTACACTCATTTTATTTACTTTGCATATACTCAAGAAAAGAAAAGAAATATATTAAATTAGAGCAAGAGATAAAAACATATAATAAATAAAATAAATTTACAAGAGTTTTACTAGCAATACTTGATTTTCTGAGGTAATTATTAAGAAAATATAATATTATAGATCAAACTTACTATTGTCCATGTTATATTTTAAAACCATATTATTATCATTTTTCATAATTGGACTTGGATTTATGTATCATAAAATAAAATAAAATAGGTATATGATTCAAGTTTTATATTTTAAACTTCGGAATAATGATTTTTATGTAGGATTGTTAACCAGGCTTAATTGCATGTCTTGTCATTATCTTTGTGCTGACGTTCATCAGCGATGTATCTCTATATTTCTTAGGCTGCTCTTGTTGATGATGATCATCATCCTCCTTGATGTCAGTGTCATCTGGAAATGTCAATAAGAAGAACCTAATATTACCAATATTCACCTTGCTTAGCCAGATTTTCTTTCACAACAAAACCCCCCCACCAGATTTAAGGCAGCACTAGAGATCAACCAACTACCACAAAAAAAAAAGAAAAAAAAAAGCGGGCGGTCCACTAGACTACTTTAGCTCTAGCCTCTAGGCATCCAGCAATAACTTGATATGCAAGTTTTTCATAAAAAGTAACTTTAGATTCGAAGAAGGCTTTTTTTCTTGCACGTCTAAGCCCAAACAATTGTTTTGCTACGGGCTAGTCCGTTTGTGTTGTTTGATGAGCCTTAATTTTTCTAAAATCAATTAAATTGCTAATCTAGTGAGATTATCCTTACATTCTCTGTGTTTAAACCTGCTAAACCCAAATAAACTGAACCAAAATAGTAGCATCTAACAAATTGTAATTCAGATGATTCAATGTTTCTTTTATAGACATTTAATCAACATAACTTTCAATGTCTTTTCTAAGACTATATAATTCACAAAAAACAACCAGAATTAGTGATCATTATCCAAAATTTTGACTAATCACTTCTTAATGCCTACTCTCTTATTGTGATTAATCATCTTTTGGGCGACAGAAATATAAGTATGTTGGAGCGACGGAGAAAACAAAAGCTTTATTTATTCTGAGCATTTATATTTTTTTTTTTGTTCAGATGATGAGAATGTTACAAAACATCACGAAAAACTAATGAAATCTTCATTTCTCGATATCCTTTGACAAGAAGTATAAGAAGACATGTAGATACAATTGATCAATCACGTGACCCACATTAATAATAATCATAATAATAGCTAATAACTTCTTGTATAATTATTACAAACAGAACTTCCCTATGACTATTCTTGAGTTGGTTCCAACAAGTAGTTTATACCTTTTGGCCATAATCTTGTGATATCAATTAATGAAGCATCTGTTCTAACCAACACATGAAGTTTCTCGGTGATTAGCCACTTTACCATCATTAATGATTTATACTTTCCAACCTTATACAACACCATTTATCCAACAAACAATAATTTAACTTGAATAATTTGTATAATTTCGTGTCTTAACCAATTAATTCGCAAGTCTAAATAACTGAATTGTGGACGATAATAAACATGTGAACGATAGGTTTTTAGACTGATGTAACAAATATATAGTATAAAAGATTTAGTTTTATCAGCCTAGTGAGTGGTGGTTGTCGTGTTAGCATCGAAATCACATATCGTAATGCAACATCCATGGTAAGATAATTAAATATATTTTTTTGGAAAAGATAAATTTAATTATCTTACCATTTGCATCACTTTATAACTTTTTGATGAAAACACAATAAACTACTAATCAATATACAACATAACTCTTTCAGATTCGTTTTTGTTTTATTTTTTGCAATATATTACTCCATATAAGAACTTTAAGTATCTGGGCAGCAAACACTACACTACTTGATCACTATCTTCTTCACAAGTCCGAATCATGCTATACCTCACATGGTTTGATATATCTATTAAATAATTGTGCAACTCGATTGTCTCCCCTCCAAGCTAAGAAAATATTATAAATATAGTAAACATCACATAAACTCCATACCACAATCATTTCTGTAATATAGTTTCGATAATAATGTTTATCTAAGTAACTGTTAATGTCATTTGTCACTCTTAGTATCCAAGTTTTGACAAATTTGAGTGATCTAACATGTCAACTAACACTTTCATTTCCAACAAAACACTTGTTTATTCAAATTATACATTTTATATTGTCATTTAGTATCAACTTGCGCTGTTTTCTTATTCTCACAACTGTTGAGTCTTGTAAGAAACAAAACACTCCTACCAAACATCGATGCTATGTACCAATTTACATTAATGAAATATAGACATTTTGGCTAGATGAAAAGATTCTCTTTGGACGGATGACTAATTTAGTCGCCGGTGTCTCAAAGTTAGAGCAAAGTAGACATGTATTGGAAACTGAAAGAACGAGAGGTCTTTTGGTTCGCTAAAAAAACTTGTTTCGAGGATCCACATAGATTATAATATAAACTGAATGTGATTTGCAATGAATATGGAAATGAAGAAGTTAATTAGACAAAACAAATGAAACAAAATACGGTAATTTTTCAGGGAATGTATTCAAGTTCTAGACAAATTTGCAAAACTGGTCAATATTCCCTCCGTTTCAGTTTTATCGTTGTAAAATAAAGTTTTCGTTTTAAAACAAAAGTCGTTTAAAATTTTAATACAAAATTTACAATATTTTCAGTTTATTTTTATGTTAATTGAAATATTATTATATATATATATATATATATAAAATTAATTTTTATTTTGGAAAGATATAAAATCAAATACATTTTAATTTATTTACACAACTTAAAATAGACAATTAAAATGAAACGGAAGAAGTATAAACTAATCTCCTATATCAAACTTTTTGTTTGGTCAGTTGCCCATATTAAACAAGTTCTCTGAACTGATGCCATGAAAACTTCCGTCCAACCGTGTTTGGTCTAGACGCCAAACCTCTACTTTATCCTTTAAGATGTAATTAGTATCCTTTAATCTTGCAAAGTTGGGTAGGATTAATGAAATTAATACTACATGTTTTTTAAAGTACAAGTTAACAGTCAATATAGAAGTCTGTGTGTTATCGGGTGAAGTGGGTGTGTCGGCGTACAGAACGAAGGGACCCACATGGGGCATATGATTAATAATCTATTAAATATTAATAAATGAGTAAAAAGAGAGAAAAGAATCAAATAAACCTTCTATGAAAATCTCTCTCCTCTTTCTTCCTTCATGTGAATTTCTCTGAGCTTCAAGTGCATGTGCTCCCTATTGGATCTCAGATTGTTCCTACAGCTTTTACTCCTCTATCTCTTAGCTGTCACGGAAACATTCTCTTCCACTTCTCTCTGCTAAAAATAAATCACAAACATACGAAACATTCTTGAATAAGCTCTTCAACTCCTTCTGAATCTTAAATTTCACTCATCATTGTTTTGGGATCTTTAAATGGATCCAAGAACAAGACTTGACTATGCTCTGTTTCAACTCACTCCCACCAGGACAAGGTAGCTCTTAACTATTGATTCTTTGTTCTTAAAACCATGTTTGATTCTCTGTTTTTTATTTTTATTTTTGTCTTTTTGCTGTCTGAAGATGCGAGCTTATGATTTTCTCCGGTGGAGAGAACGAGAAACTTGCTTCTGGGATTTTTCAACCGTTCGTTACGCATCTCAAAAGCGTCAGAGATCAGATTTCTAAAGGTGGATACTCCGTCACTCTCCGTCCTTCCTCCGTCGCCGGCGTTAATTGGTTTACCAAAGTGACGCTTCAGAGGTAAAGAAAGCTATCTCCATATTCTAGTAATCATTTGTCTGAACCCTGAACTGTGTGCTAAACTTTTGCTTCCGGGTTTAAAGATTTGTGCGGTTCGTGACCACTCCGGAGGTTCTTGAGAGGTCTGTAACGTTAGAGAAGGAGATTGAACAGATCGAGGATTCGATTCAGTCTAATGCAGCTGCCATTTCCGGCGAAGCCGAAGGTAACATGTTCGGACACAGACACATGTTTATGTTATTAAAACATGTGTTTTGACTAAAAAGTTAATATTTTTCAATGTGTTGTGTATAGGAAACGAGTTGGGTAGTTCAACTGCTTTATCAAAGGTGAGGTGATTCCTTTTTAATGATAAAAGCTGAGGTCTTGCTTAATTTTTCTGTTGTTGTTGACTCTGTTTGTATGTATAGGCGCACGGTGAATCTGATGGGCAAGAAAATTCTAAGTAAGTTTTAGTATAGTCTTCCTTTTTTTATTGGTTATGTCACTTATCTGCTTGGTCCTGATAAGAGGTGAAATGAATGTAACAGGGTTGGTCTTCAGCGTGTTCTTGAAACCCGCAAAGCGGCTTTGTGTAAAGAGCAGGCAATGGCTTATGCTCGAGCTTTGGTTGTTGGGTTTGAGTTGGACTACATGGATGACCTATTGTCTTTTGCAGATGCTTTTGGAGCTTCACGTTTAAGGTAAGTAACTGAACCAGTCATGTCTTTTGTGTTGCTTGTGTGCATTTGTATGAAGATGGTGAATCACTTTTGTGTTCTCCAGGGAAGCATGTATTAACTTTGTGGACTTGTGCAAGAGAAAGAACGAAGATAGGATGTGGGTGGACCAAATCACTGCTATGCAAGCCTTTCCTAGGCCTGAGTTATCCTTCATGGGTGACTCTGGGATCATACTCGCTGGTGAAGAGAATGATTTGTTGAATGCTACAAATGTCAAGCAAGGGAACAACATGGATGCAATGAGCCAGGGTAGCTTTGAGACTAGCCAAGGTCCTCAAATGGCAATGCCGTGGCCAAATCATTATCCTCAGTACATGCAGAACTTCCAAGGACATGGGTATCCTCCTTATATGTTCCCCGGGATGCAAGGCCAGCCGCCGTATTTCCCTGGGAATATGCAGTGGCCTATGAACATGGGAGATGTGGAGCCAAGTGAGAAGTCTTCCAAGAAGAAAAAGAAGAACAAGAAGAAGAAGAAGAAGTCCAAGAAAGATGAATCCACTGAGCCAAGTGATGCTTCCAGTGCTGAGACCATATCAGAGGATGGAGATGAAGGGAAGAAATCATCTAGAAAAGTGGTTATACGCAACATAAACTACATAACTTCAAAGAGAAATGGAGCTAAAGATAGCGATTCTGATGACTCTGAAGACGAAGAAGAAGGGTATGTGGATGGAGATTCCATCAAGCAGCAAGTAGAAGAAGCCATTGGCTCACTGGAGAAACGGCATAAATCAACTTCACGCCGCAGGAGGAAGCACAAAAGTCACAGTGAAGATGAGGATTCAGGTAGTAAAGAAACTAAGGGGAATGATAACTGGGATGCCTTCCAAAACCTTCTTTTAAAAGACAAAGATTCAGATCAAGAAGAGTTACAACGAACAGCATCGTGTCCGTTGAACATGGAGTCCGAAGTTGTGAGCAAGAGAGAGATGCCTTTAGATGATTCTTTCTTGGTTACAAATGGGAATGAGGATTGGGGAGAGAGAGCAGTATGAAGAAACTTGATGCAGGTGAGAATGTTAGGATGATAAGGAGAGAGAACAACTATGATGATGAGATGATGAATCCAGGTAGAGGAGATGAGACAAGAAGCTATTCACAGGCAGAGATGGCTGTTTACAGTGGGAAGCTCAGAGCTAGAAATGAGACAGAGGAAGACTGGTTCATACGTAACGGAGCAGATACTGAAAGAGATTCAAGTCTTGTCAAAACATTTGTAGGAGACGATTTGCACGTAACAAAGAGAGGTGAGAGAGATGTCATGACTGATGACTCGTTCATGATCCATTCTCGTGTTGAGAGCCAAGTAGAAGAGTCTCGGTTAAGGACAGACTTGATGGACTCAGACGTTTATGGAACCACCAAACAAGAAAACTCTGCACCGGAGATCAAACAACAAGAGCCAGATGATCTTTTCATGGTTCTTGGACGTGAACAAGATGTTACACCTACAATGGCATCCTGGACCCCTGAGATTGACTTCGAGACCAACACTTTAGCTCAAGAAAAGAACAAAACCGATTCTGAAACTGCTGCAAAGGCCTCAAGCAGGTGAGCAGGCTAAAGAAAAGAAACTCCGTGGTGGCGTCTCTAAGGGGAAGGATGCAAAGTCAAGAGGACCAAGTAGACCTGACCCGGCTTTGAAAGCTAAGAGAGCTCCTTGGGGAAGTAGAGCAGCTGCCACTAAAACCAAATCCGAGATGGTAAAATTTCTCTTAACCATCTTTCTTGATTAGTTTTCTTTAACCTCACTTGGATTTGGTATTTGATAGGAGGAAGAGAGAAAGAAGAGAATGGAAGAACTTTTGATTCAGAGGCAAAAGAGAATCGCTGCGAAGAGTTCTGGTAGTAGTAGTAGTGTATCAAGTCCCGTAACCTCCAAGAAAACTCCGACCGGAACCAAAAGCGTGAAGAAGGAAAAGACCACAGAAACCGTGACACAGTCCAAGGCCAAGCCCGTACTGAGAAGTTCCACCATTGAGCGTCTTGCTGTTGCCAGGACAGTACCAAAGGAGCCACAACAAAAACCAGTAAACAAAAGAACATCAAAACCTGTTGTAGGAAACAAGACAGAGAAACCTCAAGACAAGAAACCTAGTATCAAAAGTCCAGGACTTTCTCGTGACCCTAGTCTCGAAATCAAGGAAACAGTTGAAGAATCAAAGTCTTACTTGCCGGTGAAGCAAGCTGATGAACTTCTTCCTGCTGCTTCTTCTGTTGATGAGTTCAAGACATTAAAGAGATGCATAGCTTGCCGAATGAAACCATCACCAATCATCAGAAAGTAGAAGATCAGACAAAGAGCAATGATGAGGAGATAGTGAAGAAGACACCCGTTTGTGAAGACAAGGAAGTCACTAGCAACCCTTGTAGGGAGGATGTTGGAGAAGTCAATGCTTCACCGCCAAAACCACTGTCTCCCAAGAAGTCAGTGACGTTTTCAGAGACAAACATGGAGGAGAAGTATTTCTTCTCACCAACGGTGTCGGAGGCTGACATCTCCACGCCGCCGGCTACTGAACAAGATCATTCGAGGAAGAAATGGAACACCGAAGAGACGTCTCCGAAGGCTACGGCGAAAGGCTTCAGAAAGCTTCTTATGTTCGGAAGGAAAAAATGAAAAGAATCTATAGTTACTACAACGACGTCGTCTTGAGTTTGGTTGAATTGCCGGTTTTAATACTTTTTATCATTTATTCTTTAAATTGTTTCTTGTGTGATATTAAATTCTGTTTCAATGTTTTAAAATTTGATTTGGCTGTTTATATATCATTGTTGGATGTGTTGTTTATGTCATTTGAGTGTATGCATATCGGTTTGGTGAGTTTGAATAAAGTAAGATTATTTGGATTTTCTAACTAAACTATTTGATTGGTGATCATTAGGATAAACAATACGAAATTAGAGAAAATTAAGTAAGAAAAAAGTTGAATAATGGCGATTATGAACCATTTGTTTTGGATATGGTTAGATTAATTATGAAAATGCTCTCATGAAATTCGGTGAGATGATCCTTCAGGCTTAAGCATTTGTTCTGTCGGATTGATGTATGTAGAAGTCTCCGACATAACCATCCAACTAGAATTGCTATGTTTCGTTTCTACTTTTTATAGTATTTTAAATCTTTATATTGGTAACATGTTCCGATCAAGTGGGAATCTAATTCCGCGGTATCTTTTCATGTTGTAAGGCATTTTTCAAGCTGTTTTCCTTTTTTAAACTTAGTAACAATCAAAAAGAGAAGATAAGAACTTTGATTGATTCCGTCACGTTAATTTCAAAGAGAGATGGCACAGCTCATTTTATTTTTCAATAAAATTTATATCTTATTTTGCTTTGCCATTTAAAAACAAAGACTTGTGTTACAAGGAAGCTCATGTGTATCTTTAGCTCTACGCATCCATTTTTTCCCAGTTTCTTAGATAAACTTTTTCCAAGACATAAAATGTTCTTTTTATTGAACAATAAGAATAAAATAAATAAATAAGAGGTGAGATACCAATTTCAAAGAAATGGTAACGTGTCTTTTTCCATTAGGCGAGAGACAATCAAATCTGAGCAAACAAAGTTGTCTTTATAATATCTAAACAAACATTTTGTGAAAAAGAGCGATAGTAAGTCGAAACCATGGCGTCCAAGATTATCTCAGCCATAGTCTTTGTGTTCAACCTTATTGCCTTTGGTCTAGCCGTGGCTGCTGAACAAAGACGAAGCACTGTAAGTCTTAATCAAACCCATATCCACTTAGCAAGATCATAATTATATATGTGATCACTCTCTTTTAAGTTTTTTTTTTTCAAAAAAATTGGTGGGGGTAGGCAAAGGTTGTGCAGGACACTGAGGTGCAATACAACTACTGCGTGTATGATTCGGACAGAGCCACAGGGTATGGAGTTGGAGCGTTTTTATTCTCAGTGGCTAGTCAACTTCTTATCATGCTCGTTAGCCGCTGCTTCTGTTGTGGAAAGCCTCTCAAGCCTGGTGGTTCACGCGCTCTTGCCCTCGTTCTCTTCATTGTCAGCTGGTAACGATATATACTCTTTTGTGACTAACTCGATTACTATATGTCAGTGTTCTAAAAAATCAGTTTATGCGGCGCCTATACGCATACCTAGTTGGTAAAACAAATATGAGTGAAATGATATGAGCGAAATATTTTTTAAACTGATTTTTTTTCAAAAAATCAGTCTAGATATTCAAAAAATTGGTTTAAAGGCCCACATAAACAATGATTCTATATAAGATGCATAATTACCTCTTAACGATTTTTAGCATTGTTATATCTATAAAAACCGATCTAGTAAAAAACCAAAGTTGTAGCAACATGAAAATTATAAAGATGATTTCAATTGATCCACAATCATGCATGCATATTCATTCGATGTTTGGTTTTAGCATATGTTATGTATTCGGCTTTCATCCATTGAGAACCGGCCATGAAATTTTGAGAGTCATAAACTAATATTTGGACATGTAATGATGTAATCCACATCCAATCGATAGAATGTGCCTCCGAAGCTAGATAACCAAGCATCTTAGTTCGTTATAAAATGAAACATGCTTATTTCAGTTGTTCTTCTATCACTGAATTGATAAAATGCACAAAACTTTTATTCAACCAGCAAAAAGAAACTAAAACTAGGACTAATGTTCTTTTCATATTTCGATTAATGTTTTTTTGGGAAACAATATAGGATGTTCTTCTTAATAGCGGAGATATGTCTATTAGCTGGATCGGTAGAGAATGCATACCACACAAAGTACAGGACAATGTTCATGGACAACCCACCTGATTGTCAAACTCTTCGCAAGGGTGTCTTCGCTGCAGGTGCTTCCTTTGTCTTCTTCAACTCCATTGTCTCTCAGTTCTATTATTTCTTCTACTCCTCTGCTTCTGACGCCTCCTTCTCCCCTTACTAGAGGATTTGGACCAGCACAATAAGTTTGTGTTTCTTTTCTATGTGCTTTGTGATATACTAATGTCATATTTTAGGCTTGTCCCATGTTAATGTATGACTGCAAAATTATTTGAAGTTGAGGGTATAACTATGAGTTTTGTAGATAAATTTGTATGAATATTATTATATGCTACAGATATTATATATGTAAATCATAGGTCTAAGATGATGGTAGAGCATGAACAATAAATAGTGTTTTACACAAAAAAAAAACATTACCATAAGTTAGAAAACTGATTATTAGATTTCACTTACCACTTAAAAATTACTCCTAATATTATGAATAAAAAGTAAAAAAAAAAATGGGGAAAATTATCCAAACATATCAAAGAGCATATTATTGTAAGATATCTCCATCTCCCATGCCATGGTATGGAATCCCATGAACACCAATCACCATCCTTTTATTGCAACGTTACCAAAAACAGCCAATAAAATAAAATATCTACTCTCAGGGAAATCTAAATCTCGTATTCTGATTGGATACTCAACGATGACGTGGCAGATACTTTCTTTTAAGATAATGTTATCCACACATCTTCAGTGATCTCTCTGGGGACCACTCTCTCCCCCTTGTCCGAACTTCACCTCCTCCACTCCTTCACGAGTATACATAAACGCACACACACTCTCTCGGAAAACATCCACTTCAGTAGTCTTCTTCTTCAATCTCTCTCTCACACTCTCTGTGTTTTAATCAAGAATGGCTCTTCAAGCTGCTTCCTTGGTCTCCTCTGCTTTCTCTGTCCGAAAAGATGTAAAACTCAATGCTTCTTCATCATCTTTCAAGGACTCAAGTCTCTTTGGTGCCTCCATTACCGAACATGTCTCTTCCTCGTTAAGATTCAAGGTACATAACAACAACTCCTCAGTCCCTACACTAGTCTTGATTTAAGTTTACCCTTCTCCTGCTAATGATTAGTAATGGTTAATTGATTCAGAGAGATCATAGCGTGAGGAACGTAGCGGTTAGAGCCCAAACCGCTGCAACTTCAAGCCCCTCCATCACAAAATCCGCCAAGAAAACGTTGAGGAAAGGTAACGTGGTGGTCACGGGAGCTTCATCAGGGTTAGGTCTAGCCACGGCTAAAGCTCTTGCCGAGACAGGGAAATGGCACGTGATAATGGCGTGCAGAGACTTCCTTAAAGCCGAGAGAGCCGCCAAATCCGCAGGGATGCCTAAAGACAGCTACACGGTGATGCACCTAGACTTGGCTTCTTTAGACAGCGTGAGACAGTTCGTTGATAACTTCAGGAGATCGGAGATGCCTCTCGATGTTTTGGTCTGCAACGCTGCTGTTTATTTCCCGACAGCTAAAGAACCTACTTACAGTGCAGAAGGGTTTGAACTTAGCGTTGCCACTAACCATTTGGGACATTTTCTTCTCTCGAGGTTGTTGCTTGATGACTTGCAGAAGTCTGATTATCCTTCAAAGCGTCTCATCATCGTCGGATCCATTACAGGTATTGTCTAGACTCTACTACATTGCAAGCTAGAGAATGATTTTTACCATTGTAACCAATGCCGAATCTCAGATTTAAGGAGTCATAAAAAAAAACTCGATACTTAGGTTATGTAATCTATATATAATCGCTTTAAAATTTAGGAGTCTTGTCGAAAGTTTAATCAAGTTTAATCCGGCTGTTAGACAAATGTTTCATTCGGCTGTGTTTATAACCGTCCCTGATTGTATTTTTGTTTTGGTTTAGGGAACACGAATACATTGGCTGGTAACGTACCACCTAAAGCTAACCTCGGCGACTTGAGAGGTTTAGCGGGAGGATTGAATGGTTTAAACAGCTCGGCGATGATTGATGGAGGAGATTTCGACGGGGCAAAGGCTTACAAAGACAGCAAAGTGTGCAACATGCTGACGATGCAAGAGTTCCACAGGCGTTACCATGAAGAAACAGGAATCACATTCGCCTCGCTTTACCCTGGTTGCATCGCATCCACTGGTTTATTCAGAGAGCACATTCCGCTTTTCCGTACACTCTTCCCTCCGTTTCAGAAGTACATCACTAAAGGATATGTCTCCGAGACAGAGTCTGGCAAAAGACTTGCTCAGGTAATAAAGATTCTCTTTTAGCTTGTGAATCAAGGAAAGGGTTTCTTTGGTGGTGTAGTTAATGAGTTAAGAGTTTTTTTGTTGTGAGTAGGTGGTGAGTGATCCGAGCTTGACGAAATCAGGAGTGTACTGGAGCTGGAACAAGGCTTCAGCTTCTTTCGAGAATCAGTTATCAGAAGAAGCGAGTGATGTTGAGAAGGCTCGTAAAGTGTGGGAGATAAGTGAGAAGCTCGTTGGCTTGGCCTAATAAGACTTGAAAAGTCTCTTTCTCTTGATCAGGACCTCTCTGTTATCAACTGATGAATCCAAGCTGATTGTATTGCGGATTTTTTTTTTATGTTAGCGCATGTTGAGTGTAGATCTGTTTGGACGAGTAGTCCATAATAAAAGAAATAAAACTTGGTTTATCTTTAGGCTTTTGTTTTGATCTATGTTTTCATCGGAAGAGGTTATACCATTCGTTATAGTGTAGTAAGAAACGGTTTGTTCCGTTGAGCATAAAGAAACGAATAGTTTACCAACTTAACTCAAATGCATTGGAAGAAACTTAGAAAGAACATGAACCAACAACTCTCTTACACATTCGTTATTGAAGAGGAGTAAGAACAGACCGTTGATGCATGAACTTCTCTCTCAGGCAGTTCATGCTAAAAACTATATTCGAGAAACAGAACAAATTGTACTCTACAACACCAGAGGCTTAAAGAGCATCAATCTCTGATTAACTAGAGACGAGCGTTGGAATGGTTGTATATAGAACCTGGAAAGCTATTTACATTTTTATTCATCGCTTATTTGAAACAGTCCATAACAAAAGAGGAGAAGAACAAGGACGGGACATGAAAGTGCGAAGAAAGAAACTCATTAGGAAGAGAATGCAAGTGTTCAGAGAGACCAATTGGCTTCACTTCCTCGACGAGGGATACTGTTAACACGCGAGTACACATCCACCTTGAAGTTGGCACCACATAGAACTCCTTCGCTGTCCACTCTGGGCATAGCCTTGATCTTGTTCATCGGATGCTCAAAGCTCATTAACCCTCCTTCACTGTGGAACATACATCCTGCATCCATCAAAACATTTCATTATTTGTTTAATCACATACATACACATTATGCTTCAATATGTATACAATTTCCTCTCTAATTAAGTCCTTTTTCATATAGCAAAACCATGCACATGAGCTAAACCAACATCATTGTGCATTAGATAGCTAATGATTTTTACACCTCACTTGGGTAAAATACCATTCTTCAGTTCTAATTCCATATCATCAAGAACCATCAGTACTATCTTCACATGTTCGTATTAACATGATCATGTCCTAGCCTTTGGTCAAAGCATATGAAGATCTGTGGTATGTGAATTGCAAAGATGAAGTAAATATTTACCAGTAGGAAATGGAGCAAAAGATTTAGCACAACCCTCTTTGATAACATCCAAATCATCTGATATCACAACAGATCCATCAGCAGCTATTCCCCAAAACAGCTTCACTCCTCCATCAGATCCCTAACAAGACAAATCCTCAAATCTTACAACTCTCTCAAAACATCTTAAAAGAAAGAGATCAAAAGGGTCTTAGATTGGTTTGTGAGAGTACCAGAGCCGTGAAGACAGAACCGGCTTTGCTATCATAAACAACAAAGGCAAAGCTACCGTCTAAATCCTTGACAACCTGATCAGCTGGATAAGGACCTCTGTCTCTAAGAGTCCTATAAGCCTCAATCACAAACATGGCCTCGTTTGTTGTCTTGGTGAGACCATATTGCTTGTTTAGCTGGCACAGATTGTTCAAGCTCCCAAAGAAGAGACAGTAGATGTCATCAAACCCACAAAACAACCTACACAAAAATTACAACAGAAGAGAAGACTCAACGAAACAGAACATAACCACCACCTTAAAACAAGAATAGAAAGCAGGATCATATATATGTTATAACCTCTGGTGGATGGAGAAGGAGGCAGAGGGACGAACGTAAGCAAGAACAGCAGCTTTACCGAAAGACATGGAGAAAGTGTTGGAAGGGTGACGAGATAAGAAGTCGTTTAAGGTTTCTTCTGGAAGTTTAGGCTGTTTAGAGCAGTTCTCAGACGCCGGACTGTAGAGTTCCTCCGGCGGGTGAGCAAAGGCCTCGTGAAATATAGCCAACATGTTCTTCTCCAGAGAGAGAACACAACAATGAAGAAGAGTTTTGTTTCTCTTAATAAGATAAGAATCTTTAAAGGAAGAATACAGAAGCAAGAGTGGTGATGTTTCTTGAGTGTATATATATAACTCAAAGCGGTGGTATTTGTTTTTATTCCGTTGTCTGTTTTTTTTGTTTTCCTGTGGGAATAGAAACGGTTTTGGATGAGATCACAATTCACAAAGACTATTCGTTCAATTATATTGCACGTAGTTTTCTGCTAAGAAGGAAAATGTTACACGTAATTGTATTCATTGGATATATTTTTGAAATTAGTTACTATCTTATCATGTCTAGTGTTGATATTGATACATTTGTAAGATTTAATTACTACTCATTATTGTAATAAATCACACTATGTCCGTGAACTATTGTTTAATACACAAATTCAATTCGCAGTTTTCGTTTTGACTATATATTTGAATTTGTTACTATATGTGATGTGATTTGAAGTTGTTAAATTGAGGTCATTTTAAACGGGGATCCAAAATAGTTCGTGTATTTTATTAGCAAGCGAAATTGAGTCTGTGTATTTTTAAGGAATTTTCCCTAGTTTTAATTAAACATGTGGTTAAACTACGAAAAGAACGTTCACCCTCAACCAGAATCTTGTAAATCGATTGAGTCTTAATTCAAGTTAGTTCAATTTACGTTTCGCACCTTAATCTGTTCCAACAGCTTTTATTCTCTAAACTCTACTCTCTTTTTTTCGTTTGATTTCCCTTTATATCGTTTCAAAGAGGAGTTAATTTCTATGTCGTGAAAATTTCTAAATTTAGAATTAGTTTAGTGTTATGTATTTTTTATTCTTCATCCAAAAAATAATAATACTATGGAAGTGTTATGTATTTCTTATTCTTCATAATTTTAACACGTGTATAATTAGAGTCTAACGTCGTCAATACTTCCGTTAAATATAGTTAACGCCGTCAAAAATAATGTGTAAAAACTGCGAATTTTGAAAGTTTGTGTGATATGGAATCTCTGAAGTGGTACTGTATTATTTAGAGGAAAAGAGGTGGGCCATGAAAAAAAATGTGATGTCAGTGTCACGGGATAAGCATTCTCGTACTTTCATGTTCTTCTTATCTTCACACTTCCCACTTTTGTCTTTTTTCTTTCCTTTTTTATCGATAATTATTTTCTAAATTTAAAGAGAAATTTACTTTTGTGTGACTCCCGAGGCTGAAACAGAGTCAGGCACCATGGTCAGTGGCACATTTGTTGAAGGCTGATTATGAACTTCCCAAGAGCGGTCCAATCATGATACAATAACACTCACATTAGCTCATTTCACTTTGGCTTAAAATCATCATCTTCTTCTTTTTCTTTGGTAAAATGTTCATTTTATCATCATTAGTCTTTGGTCTAGGTATGTAGAACATAGATTAACCTCAGATTTATATAAAACAACTTGTTCAAGTTTCTCTTAGTAACTGTCCACCATTTAGAAGGAAGTCAAACACATTCTATACATGCAGCAATACAGCATGATAAACAAAATAAAGAGAGACTAGTGGAAATAGAATATGAGTATACATGGTCGGGTACAAATAAAATTAGGCCCTCGTATTATAAACCTGCAATGGGTACTTATATTTGTCTTGAAACTAAAAGCCCATGTTAAAATGACGTTCGATGATATAAAAGACTGCTGAACTAGAAGCCCATATATTATGTTATTGTTTTATTATACCAAAGCTTGTTGTGAATGAGAGCGCTGCCATTGCTTTAGCAGATGAGTTCCAAGTCGATGTATTACATGTAACATATATTAAAAAGATACAGATGTTCAATAAATATCACGTGGCATTTTTGTAAAAGTTCATTGTTTATCTCTATTTTAAGGTGTGAGTGGTAAACCACAATGTAACTGAGAATAATCGGACCTAGTAATTTTGAGAGCTTTAAACATTTATTAAAGACGTTTATAAAAAAATTCAAAATTTGAGGTCTATTTTTATATAAAAAATTTACATAAATTTTGAGGAACAAGATCAATATTTTATTGAGTTTGTCCTAAATCAGACCCTAAGAGAATAATCAAAATGACGAAACTAAGAGAAAGAAAACAAATAATCAGAGTAAAAATACAAAACAAAACAAAAAGAAAAAAAAAGAGGATTAACAGATAGAAAGACAAAGAAAGAAAACGCCTATCTTTACTCTTGACGATTGGGAAATATTTTTTATCACTTACAACTATATTCAGCTAAAAGTAGCTGAAAATTATTTTTTATATTCAACTTGATTGGTAAAACTAGAGTATAATACAGAGTAAATGAAATTTATTCCAAAGTATATTTTTGCTAAAATACTCCAAAATATGTACTCTAAAATGCATATCTAATCATACACTTAGTTTACTCCTCACAAAGTAAAATTTTCCATAAAATTACTATGAATTAAGGGTTTTAAATTGTTCAAATAATTCTGGTAAAATAGTAATTATTATTATTATTTGACATACACTGAACTCAAAAAATAATTTTAAATTAACAAAACAATGTAATAAGTTTCACTAATGGAATTCAATCTTGCACATAGCCAAAACAACTATAGAGCTCGTTTAGTGATGTTATCTAGTATATATAACTTGTTTTTACCATTGAAAATCACTAGACATGTGGAGCGAGATTTTCCTTCCAGTTTACAATATAAGTAATACCTATCCAGCCAAACCAAAAGTCACGTCCGATGATATTGAATACGTTCGTATATCTGCTAACCGATTAAACAACGAAAGATAAGCAAACACACATCTCATCGGCCGTCTTTGTTTTTGTCATGTCTCAAACTTTTCTAAAGTTCCTCAATCACACTGCCTTATAATATAAGAAACTCTCTATAATTGAAGGTTCCTTTTTTGATTTGGTTAATTATTGTGTAGTTATTATTGTGTAGTTATTATTGTGTAAAAAGAAAAACAAGGTCTGCTTATCTGTTGCACGTGCCATATAAGGACAACCACAGATCACGTTGCTTCGTTAGCTACTGTACAAAAAGCTGGAGAGCAGTCACGTTCGTTCGCCTACTTTCGTTGAATCTAAAATTGTTTACGTCAACGCTTATTCATATATGCTTTCATTTCCACCGTTCTATATACATTTACACACTTTAAAAACCCTAAAATAATGGAGTTTTCATTTTCGTAGCAATATGTTTTGCAGAATATGCTACATGCTTCATTTGTTTAATTGTTAATTTGTTTCCACCATATATTCCAAATTCATGAATATCATTCGCATATTATATGTGCATAAAAACCCGAACGAGATATTAAAGTAGTGTTCTTTTTAATTCTTTTTTTGAGAAAGTGTTCTTTTTAATTATTGAAATCTACTACAGTATTTAGTTAGTAAACGAAACGATTCTGTTAAATAATAATTGTATATGTTTAAAAAAAATAATTGATAGTCGGTTTGATTTTCCTAATAAAAGCATCATACAAAAGATAAAAGCCATGAAACATAAAACCAACATACTAGTAATCAAAACTGAAAGATAATTATTTAAGATACATAAATCAATCTAATTATCGTCAATTAGTTTAAGTTAAAATCATACAACTTAATATAATATCAGAATCGGATCCAAACAATTCAATCCAATTCATTATCGATCAAGACCAAAATCGATTTATCAATTCTTACTCATATATTTAGAAAGAGCGTATTAGAAAAATGTGTCATATTAAAACTTAGAAGACACTCTAAATAATATATAAAATAGATAAATTTAATTATTATTAATTAATTTTACATTAAATTCTGTTAAAGACAAATGTCCAATATAAAAAATTAGAAGTAATCATAACTAATATATAAAATAAATAAATTAACTTAATTATTATTAATTGGTTTTGTGTTGAAAACTTATCTAACTTTTAACACATGCAAAGTAAAGAAGCCTATTTTGTTAAGATTAATTGAATAAATATATACACCGTACCAGAGTGCAATAATGGGCAAATAAGTCAGCATTGTTAAGAAATGACAACGTGCAATTATCAGGGAATCTTAATTATATGCGTACGGATCTGAGTGTCTAATAGTCTATACGAAAATAAATCCTTTTATCAAGTGACCTTATTGTATAAGTCACACCGGTCGGATTCGTTGATGTATATAGTTAGATTGTTTTTTTGTCGGATCCAGGTCAAAGGGTACTCCTCAATGTTCATAATTACATTATGCAGAAATTAGCTCCTGCGATTGAGAAGTGTTTAGGTTCGCTCTCTTTGCTAGGTTTTAGGTTTTATTCTAACTACTGACCAAAATTAGCTTTCATTATAGCAACAAAAAAAGAAAATTAGCTTTCATTTACATATGGTCATATTTTTGTTTTATTTCTCTTCAAACAAAAACGAAAAGGTCATGTCAGTTTGTGTAACAGAGACGGATCAGATTCAGCACATCAAATAGTGATGTTTAGATATATACGTATATGTACATATTTTATGTTGGATAATGTATATATTTTCTGTTGGATTTAGAATAGTATTGTCCTGGGCTTAATTATGTTTGTGATTGTGACTGTTCTGTCTGAGTATAATTATTTCCAATTGTGATTATAGTTTGATTTAAAATGAGTAAAAGTATATATAGAGTAGAAAAACACTTGAAAACTACTGCATTTTGAAAGCTTACTACATTTTTTGGTTGACTTGTATAGAAATAAGGCTCCTATTATAGCAACAAGCGGGACAACTGCATTACAAGCATGGTGCGATTTTAATAATGATTTTTGTTACTATTTATGGCGGTGCAGTACGATCCATTCGAAACCTAAGGCTAGTGACATTTTACTTATGTTCCTTTACAGTTAACATTGGAGGACTCGTCTTGGCTCATACTTGCAAACAGAAGAAACATGATCAACTGATCACGTAATCGAAACAAAAACAGGTAACTATAATCGGTAAAACTAAACGTTCAAAAGCAGATAAATACGCCCAGCTTGAGTGAAAAGGAAATTTCTGTTGAAAATTTTAGATTTCAGAAAGATGCTATAATAGTACATATATACTATGTCAAATTAAGGAGAAGATTGGGATTTTGCTATTAGTCCTAATTAGGTTAATGAACCTAACATATTTAAACACATCCACAGAGTGTTCCAAGTAACTCATAATCCTAAAATCAAGGGATGAAATAGTATCACTCCTAGTCGGTTATTGGAATATACTACAATGTACTTCTTCTAACATGACCAAAATTTTATGTGAAAAGACACAAGATCATTTTTAAAAGTTAAAAACAGACATGAGTTCTATCTATTAATTTTATCCGGAAATAGCATTAATATATTAAAAAGGGCATCGTATCATTTCCAATATTATTTTGCTTGTTGTTAAAGTTTAATTTCCAATCTTGAAGCCAACTTATGTGAATTATTGTTATAAACTCACACGACGTGTGTATGTATCTGTTTGGTTCTATGTGTCGTTTGAATTTTGGTTATTCTATTACCATAAAACAGTAAAATGTTGCATGTCTCAAGCAAATCAGGTTCACATGAGCATCACTTGTTTAATATATTATTTAGTTATAAGTTTACTAGATAGTATTTTGAATTTATTCTTATTTTAATATTAAATATTTCACTCTATAATCAAATAATTTACAGAGAACATACAACACATTGCAAAAGCAAAGGCGATAAAAATATTTTAATGTATAGAAAGTAAGAACATGGAAAACACTTGGCCAACTTGGTCCATTACGTGCAAGTACATGCGGTGTTATTTGTAAAAGTTGGAAAGCGTGTTTTAATGGGGGCGTTTAGTAAGGGTCGAAATATAATAAGATTCGAGAATTCGACACTACCAGTAAAACACCGCATGGGATCACACTAGTTTTAAATTCTGCAAAAATTACTTGTAAGAAATTTTAAGCATTT